>JAABKK020012982.1:0-54650 GCA_011634745.2 Catotricha subobsoleta
CTTAGAGCAATTCATTTTTATCATCGTCGCAACAATTAATATATGATCATCTCTACTTAAAGTTAAATGTAGTCTCAATATATTTATTATTTATATACTTATGGGTTAGTTGAAATGATCACAGTATCGATATTAAGGTCAATAAAATGAAAGACTTTTTTTTAGAAATCTTAATGGTAACAAAGTTATTAACCTGCTGAAGCTGTCATATTCAGCGAAAACTGTCAGAAACTAAAGAAACATTTATTAAAAATAAATAAATAAATAAAAACTTCCGCTGAAAAAAATATTTAAATTATAAATAAAAAGAAACACCCGATATGAAGAATATATATGTATTGCGTAGAGTGGAAGCTGGGAGGTACCTACTATTCCATGATTATTACAAAGATCATACAAACAAAGTTTGTGTATAGTTTCAAAGTTAAATTTGCAAGTTTTTAATATATATTTGATAGCGAAAACTAGAATATTGAGAATTAATATGAAATTGCATTGCAAGAACTTTCTATCACATATTAAAAAAAAAAAATGAAAATAGTTATCTCTTCAAAGCGCTAATTATCTCTGGTAAAGCAAAATATATTACTATATTAGTTAATACAGGATCTAGAAATGTTGTAAAGTAAAAGTTTTTATTGTAATAATTGTATTTTTGAAAATTTCAAAGAATTTTTTTTTAAAAAATTAATTAATACCAACTTTGTAATAAAATGATTAAAGCCTTGAAGGGAAATACATAATTAACTGCATTTAGTTGCTAAATAATTTTATTAGGAATATTTTAAATTCAGAAAATTGCTTATTTTATTAACTTAAGAAATGAAAGACAAACAAAAAAAAATCTTATTTTTTTTTGTTTGTTTTGATTGTGCATTTACCTACATTCTAAAATCTTCAGTCTACCCATGCTACTCATGTATTTCGCTTGAAGCTCTGTTATATTTTTTTTGCATTTTTTTTTTGTATTCCCAAAGAAAACATCTTTTTTCGAAAATTTTAATTATATACCTGTTTCTAATTAGAGACATTTACATAAATTGAAAAATAACAAAGATTTATTTTATCGTTGTTTGCTGCCATCATTGAGAGAAAAAAAAACATTTTACCTGAGCATTTTTTTATTCTTCATTTTATTATTTTTATTTTTCTTCTCGTGTTTATGTATTAAATTAATGAGGGTTACATTTATTTAGTTGATAGGTCGAAGGCACCTGCTTTTTTCTGTATGAAACAGAATATAAACGCGACTCGTATTCAATTGTGTGTAATACTAAAATAGAAATAGAATTTCTAATTAATATTTCCAATTGACATAAACGGAATCATCAAATTCAAGGGGACGCCGTAAAAACTTTTTTATCACCATTATCAATCAGAATGTTATGTTGAACGCTTCGCTTATACGGTTAATTTATCTGGTTTGTTAATATAAACATATTCATTATTAATGTAATCATTATGGCCAGATGTTAAGTGCTTTACATAAATTGATGACAAAACCAACATAATATATTATAAGTATACAAGACAGATCAAATTATATATATATTGGATCAATAAATGAAAAAGTGAACGTATTAATTTGCCACCCTCTTATCAAAACAGTTCATTACGTACCAATACAACTTGAAAAAACTTACGAAAAATATTGTCAGCCATATAATTGAAGTACGAACATTTTGTGGGATCGACAAATATGTTTTGATGGATAAATGTACCATTGACGAAAGTCCTATTTAAGAAGTAAAAACACAGAGAAAATCGTATAAAAAAGTTTTTAATAAAAAAAAAATCAAAGTTTACTTTAATATAGGCTTTGCACGAAGTCATAAAGCAAGTACTGTTACGCAGCGGTTATAAAAGCAAACAGAAGAAGAAGTGGAAATAATAAAAATGTTTTTTTTTCTTCTTTTAAAGCAATAGCGTTTATAAGGATTTTTAGTGTATAAACTTCCATCCTGAATATTGAAAAACTGAAGAAAAAAAAAATCTGGCGGGTGTTTTGTAAAAGTTTAATTAAAAAAAAAAGAAGTAAATAGACCTGATTTTCACTTAAAAACGTCTAATTTTCTTTCCTTTTGCATATTAAATCTTAATGTAACAATTCAAACTTTAACATAATTAATATAATAAGAGGGTTTCTATTTTATCAATTGTACTTGTACTCTTTTTCGATTTCTAATTTTTCACATTGGCAAAAGAAAAATCAATCGTTACACTAAACAATATTATCAATCATTTTGTGAAGCGTTGTGCGAATGTTGTTAACCGAACAACCCAAAATCAACCCCAATGTACAAGAGAAATATATAGGTATAACAAGCAATCGACATGTAAGTAAAACAAAGTTTAATGGGATTAGATATTTCAATTAAAGCAATATAGTGAAATATTTTGATATTATATCAAATATTTCTTTACCAAAAAGTTTAACTTTTCGTATTAAATGGCAGAGTATTTTTGATTCTTCCATTCAATACTTGGACCGGAATAATATTTGTTACATAGCATATATATATATATATATAAGCGTGTATTTATTGGTGATGTTTATAAATAAAATATATATATGTATGTATAAGTATATTTATACTGTTCATGCAAACCCACATACAGAAAACCGAATAAGCCAGAATATCTGCTTATTTTCTATATTACAGAACTTTGTTTGATAGATATTTAAATAATATTCAACTTATAACGAATCTACGACAGCATTTGGGAGCATTTATATTTTTCATATATCGTCAGTTTTTACCATTTCTTTATCTTTATTTTGTTCAGATATATAAAATATGAATAAATAAATATTACTCATATGTGTGCAGTCAATAACACGTAAAAAATTGAAAAATATCGCTATAAGCTCCGGTATTCGAGATGATAAAAAATTCCTAAGAGGTAACTTTACAAATTTTTCAAACAAATCCAAACAGTATTTATTTGCTTATGATTTTATTTGTACCGGAATGTTTAATATAAAAATACTTATGCTGAAAACAAGATATATAAATCTGTTGACACGTGAATATACATATACTTATACTTACTTCATTTTCTTTATTTATTTTCATTATTTTTTTTTCTTTTTGAATAAACCGTTTCAATATATAAACCAGAAACAAAGTTTAATTAATGAATAAAGCCACTTCTTAATATACTTTTGTCTTAATGTTCAAGTAAACACGTAAAAAATACGAATTGTTGCCTAGCATTTAATTAGTTTTGGCGAAAAAAGAAAATGACCAAAAATAAAATTGATAGAATTATGCTCATCACGCTTCATCTTCTAGTCCAAATTTTAATTATATTTTCTACAATATTTTTCTTGTAAATATGAATTGGTAAAAAAAAAAAAAAAAAATTAGAAGAAAACCCAGAGAAATATCGATTTGTAAACACCAGAAGACATTTACAAATAAATTCGAATTAGTGGCTAGCTAAAAAAAAAAAAAGAAGGAAATAAATAGAAACGAAGAAATATAGCTAACATATTTATCAAATAATCAACATGTTGAGTTTATTGTAACGCAAAGTGGTGATTAATAATTTAGCCGAAGGCTTACGAGCGTTACTTTTATATAATCAATCTCGATTTAAATGCCTGAGAGGATTTTTATTATGGTTTTAGTCCATATCTTTTTTCATTATTTATAAATTTATGTATTTAGTCAATCGAGAGTATAATGCATAACTCTATTAAAGGTGAGACCGAACATAGTTTATGAGGATAGTTAGTGAACAGTTGAGTCCGATGATTCAACAACTTAAAGAGAATGCTGTGCAAGCTCACATTAGAAATGTTTAAAAGCACATGAATTACAATTTGTCAAGCATAGAACTGAACAGAATGGTATTAACTTAGTTTTGGTATATCTTATTGATTTCAGAGTTCTGCTAATTATAGACGATTCCACATCATTTTCCATTTCAATTCCTTTACATGATAATATTATTCACAATTTTAATCCGTCTGCTTAATGCCCTCATTTTTACTTTCTATTCTACAAATCAATAAGCAGATAATACTCTTAATATTTCTGAATTGGTCTCAATAGTATACTTCTCAACTGTACTAATATTTGTCATCCTTATATTTTATTTTATATAAGTACCTTTGCTTACCCAACATCTGCTATATAATGTATAATATTACATTAGGTTTACTGCTAAAAAAAAAGAAAAAAGAATTCATTCTATCCAGCATATAATTCTACTGCCCTTTTCCCAAAAGAAATTCTTTTTCAATTACAAAGTGTCTGAATGCGTGTATAATACATAATAAAAAAA
Source organism: Catotricha subobsoleta (assembly GCA_011634745.2). Classification (NCBI taxonomy): domain Eukaryota; kingdom Metazoa; phylum Arthropoda; class Insecta; order Diptera; family Cecidomyiidae; genus Catotricha; species Catotricha subobsoleta. The sequence goes on from JAABKK020012982.1 coordinate 4,294, forward strand.
AAAAAACATTTTCTACGCCTTTTAGAATAAATTAGATAGGCAAAGAATACCTCATACTCATTACCTGTATTTAACCATCAAGAGACATTTTTAAGAAACATTTTTCGCTTTTATATTAAAACAATGTGTTGGTAAAGCTTCACATAATGGATACCAAATACGAATTTTGTTGGAAGATAAAATATTCTAGACAATATTATTTGTTACATCGTACAATTAGAAATCATTCTATTGACAAAAAGCGTTTTATATACAGTTCGGTTATTTAGGAGTATATTGCGTAGTGTTTAGATGTAATAGTTAAGCTATAAAACATTTATATATACGCTTCGCCTATGGTTTTGTACGATTTTCATATCAATAATAATGTTTTGTAAGCTGGCGGCTCCACGCAAAGAAAATAAACTCATTGGTCTAGGTAAATATTTCCTATTCAATTTGATAAATGAATGAGAATTTACACATGAATAGTTTATGTATAATAAGAATATGTTTTGTTTCATGTTAAATTATTGATGGAAATGGTGTGAAATACTTACGTAAATGTAATAAAATGAAGGAAATAAATAAATAAATAATAATAATAAAAGAAAGAAAATAAATTATATTTAGAGACGAAATCAACTATTTCAAAGAAATAATTAAAACGCAGGTATGCGTTCATCGTTTTAACAAAATATCTGTACCGAATATCATCTCTTTTTAAATTCATCAAAATATTACCTTCAACACGGTACTTCAAAAATAATATAGGCAATTATTTTTAAATTTTCTTTTGCAGCAGCTTTCTTAAAAGAGTATTTTTAATTTAGTTGCAAATTGCTACAATAATTTATACCAATATGTTATATTAGCTAACAGCCATATTTTTATTAATTTTATATTGAATTAATGTTTTTGAATCCAAAAATATCTCTGATCGTTTTTTAATGATTATTTAGTAACTTTTTGGGGTTTTCGATTAAATAATAAATATATTTCGTTAAATATGTTTTAATCATCTGGAGCCTATAATCATTTGACTTATATATTATTCAATATTGAAACTAAGAACATATACTTATATGAATACCTACAATTAAAATTAAATTAAAAATCACAAAATTTAACATAATAACAACAATTCAAATTAAACTATTATCAAAATCACAATGACAACCATAATTTAGTTAAACACTTATATATATTATGACATTGTTTTAGTTATTGTATTTCTGTGCATATCACAATTTAATGTCATATTTTGAATGTCATAATTTAAGTGTTTATACAGTTAAATTCTGTTTTATTGAGTTTTTTAATTGTTAATTTGTAAGTTATTTTATAGTTTTATATTCAATTAATTTTTTTAATGATTGTAAATGTGATTATTGTCACTGATGGAAAATTACTCTAGCGAAAAGAAAAATTGCCAGTTTCGATTTATTCGCATAATCTAATATTATTATTGAATAAAATGCTTTTTATGGTAACGTTGAATTTCATTTGCATACTAATAGAGTTTTGATAACCAAATTTTCTACATTTTCTTTTAATCTTAAAAATAATTTAATAACCCTGATGGAAATTTTATATTAAACCGCCAAAACAAGGCATAACCACGGTATATTTTGCAATGGAATGATAAAATATACCATGATTATGCCGTGTTTTTGACGATTTTGTCATTGTTTTGCCTTTTTTCATAAATAAAATGTCCGCTGTTCGGGTAAATCTAAATATTACCTGCGGTAACATTAAAATAATTTTAAAATCAAAAGTAAATTTAGAAAATTTTGTAAAGGAATTTCTATTCAACTGAATTCAAGATTATTTTAGAAAATATTTTGTTCAAAAATCATATACGAAACTATTCGTCTTAAACGAAACTGGTAATATTACCATTCGTTCAATATTTTTCCATTACTGGTAAATAATATAGTTTAATGTTGATATATTTTTTAAATTTCTAATTTTTAATTTGAATTAATTTATATTCATATATGTTTTTAGTATCAATAAGGAAATAAATCAGATGATTAGCTCCTGATGATGCCAACATATATGCCAGAAATTTTAGCAGAAAAAGGAAAATGTGTTCTATTTATTATTTGATCAAATGAAACATTAAATTTTTAACTTGATAGTCACCTGTATAAATAAATAATTTTTTGCAAAGATTAATGAAACAAAATAATTAACTCAACGAAATATCAGCCCTGTAGCACTTAACTAATAACAATTTATTAAAAACTAAATTTCAAAGTCAGATCAAGCTCTTGCTTCGTTTATTTTTGTTTTTCTGTATATTAACTCGACTCAAACTTCAATGGGACAGTTTGTAAAGAGTGAAATGAACGAAATAAAACAATGAAATTAGAAAGTTCTTTTATATGTAAATAAAAAAAATACTATCAGTATCAAATGCGACTGTCCCAAAAAGATGAAATTATTGTTTATTCAATATTGTATATATATTATTTATGATAAATATTAGCATATTTTACGTAGATTTTAAAAATCTGAATTTATCACAGCTACAAAAAGTTTTGAGGGGTGACGGTTGATTCATTGCGATATGAATATAACATGAGTGTTACGGACAAACAGTATATGAACCTTTGTGAATATTTTATATGTACACTTAAAAGCAATGAAAAATATTCACATTGTCTACGAAGTTTTTAACAAAATGCATTAGGTAGTGTATATAGTTAAAAATGAAATTAGACTATATGTATTTAATTTTATTGAGTAGCGTATGTAAATAAGCTTTATATATGATCACATTTCTTTAACTTAAGTTTTTTTTTATATATATAATGTATATATATATATTTTAAATATTGAAAAATCGTTTACTTATTGTCTGGACACGTAAAAGGTTCACCTAAAGTTATTAACCTTATCTCCTTCAAACCACAGTGAAGTGACACTACCAGCATAAACAATACCCTCATAAAACCGTACTTTATCGAATTTTACCTCTTAAAAGAGAAAAATAAGTCAAATGTTAAAACAAATAAAGAAAAAAAAACAAAACCACGAAAAAAAAAGTAATAACTCAATTTAAATTCTAGAAAGTCTCACGCAGTTTCACTTCAAAACCATTTTAAATGAGGCTTGATTTTAAATCAATAGCACAGCAAAACCAAATTAAATATTCATATAGAGAAAAAGCTTTATGAGACTATCTCGAAAAATATTAGATTCAAAATTATTTCTTGTAAGACATTCGAAATTATATTACTTGTAAGACATTTAACTAATAAAACGGATCCATAGGATTTTCAGTAATACCCCACAATAAATTGTGCATACATAATTTATTAAAGCTTTATCATTTTCACATACTTACCGAAAGACACTAAATATAAGCAAACGCATCTATCGCAAATTCTAAATATAAAAATAAAAATCTATTTAAAAAAAATATATATATACACAATTTATCGCTAATATAAGCCCATCTGCTTATTACTTATTAACACCTTGTATTATTATTATTATTAAAGTAAACTAATAAATAATTCATAAGGAAAAAAAATGGTACTAATTTACGCAGTGTCTCATACCATTTTACATTGTGTTAATTGAATACGATCGTCTCGTTTGTAATATTATGCAAGATTGTCTATAAAATTAACATAATGCAATAATTATATATTAAATAAGTAATATATTATTACATAATTACGTTAAAAAAAAGTATTTAATTATGTTACGCAAAAAATTTTGTATTTATAAACAAGAAAATAATTACTAAATATAATTATATATTTAATCTGAACTTATAATCATGCGATTCATTATTATTCTAATCTCAATTTCTATAATGTGTGATATGACAGAAATGTACGTATTTCGATAGTGTATTGTGCACATAGAATCATGTGTTGATATTTTGTTTGTTGTCTGCTGTTTAGGTTTGTAAAAGGTAAACTAAATAATGCAATTATTATATTAACGATAATATATATGCACGAATAAACATATTAGGTACTATTGTGCATATCTATAAAAACAATCAACATTGTTGGTATGGCTTGATATCTATATATAGTATATATGTATATAAGAATCGGTAGTAAATAAAATAACTTCATTAAAATTATTGAAGGTGCTATTATTGTTTGCGTGGTGCTCTATTTCTCGCAAATAAATAGAGAAATATTGTATTGAAATGAGTATAAAAGAAAAAAAAACGATATATAATTTTATATTTTGGAAGAAGTATAAGAAAACTTTTATATATAATTACCCAAAGAAACTAAAAATATAATGTCGAGAACTTGATTAACTATTAAACAAAAGTGTGCCTGAGAGGAAATAGTGAAATTCAATTGTGTTCGTGTGGAACAAAGATAACTTAATTTCCATTTTATTTAAATTCATTTAATATTCTAGTCGAAGGAAATATGGTTTGTTCTGTATAAAATATAAATCGACTGCGTTAAAATACTGAAAACGTAAAATTGTTGTAATTATTTAATTTAGTTATCGATCGAAAATAAATTTTCTTCAATTATTTTACCAAATATGTTCATATTTATTATGCAAATTAATTTTAAGCAATTTACAAATGATGTTTTATGAATTTTTAGAAATATGAGTAGAACATGAAACTGCGAGTGTTTGATTTGTAATAGCTTAAAATTTTAGCGTGTTTTTGAAATTTAAGATAAGATTTTAATTTTAAATTATCTGTGTATCTGTTGCGAAAGTGTGATAAGCCAGTATTGTAAATTATTTAATGGTTTATTTATTTACACGTTTATAATTCCTGATGGTCGTTGATAAATTTTAATATTTTCGTTCATGAAACGTATTATTAAATTATTATGAATCGCAATACAGATTATTTATGAAACAATGTACTTACATTTTCTGAAGAGTCTAGTCATTTATAATAATTAATATTTGAGAAAGCTACTGGATTTACTGAAGATTAAACACGAAAGGTTTCACATCCTAAATATAATATAATCATCCAAAAAGTGTTTTTTTTTTAACGCTCATTTACCAGCTAAAATTTTCCTCTGCCTATTTTCAAATATGCATACTTTCCATTTTCAGTATCTTCGCATTTAGACTATTAATTTTCCAAAAATTAATCCTCTTCAATTTGTATTTTAATTATTTTTGAACAAAACCTGCCGGTCTCATACACGGTATTTGCACGCGCAAATATGAAAATATATATTTAGTATTATTATTATGTACCAATATGTATTCTGTCTATGTGTGTTCAAAACAATTAAGATAGACCTTTATGTTTCAGGGACGGAATTTTCATAAAGATTTATTGTGGCCAGAGAAAACTTTTCAGTCGAATTTATTCTGATATTTCTTTCATTTTCAAAATAATATATAATTTATAATAGGTAAATGAAGTTAAAATAAGTAATATTTTTTTTTTATCTATTTTAAACAGAAATAGGAATTTTCTAATTTAGCTTAAGAATTCTTATCTATTTTAAACTTGAAATGGTATTTTTCCTATTTGACTTCCAATGTTTCTTTTATTATTTTGGTAATATAGAATTTCGTGTACCTATAGTAATACTTTCTCATCGTACACCCTCATGCACTTTAATTTACAAGATAACGAATTCCTTGTCACAGACGCTGTAGAACATCTGAAGTCGATTCCCTATGTGTATGTATATTCACTTAGTGAAGTACATAACATTATACAGATAACCTACTATACTTTTGTTTTATTATTCTTCAACAGGTAAAATAAATTACTTCACATTACGGGAGAAAATACATATAAATCGTTTTAACTGAAATAAATTAAATTGAATCGGATTTTTTTTTTTTATGGTTTTATTTCTTGTTTTTTTGTCTACTTTCTTATAATATTGCCGGATGAACACCATAAATTAGAATTTATAACATATAAAAAGAAAACGGAGACATTGTAAAATAAAACATATCATGTTTCCCCTTTTATGTTCTGTTATATGCTCTTCTATTCCATTTAACATTTCATATTATATTTCACAATCAACAGATGAATCAGGTCAACTATAATAAAAATAATGTAATATGATTTATTATACAATGTTTTTTTTTATTTTATTTTTGTTTTATTCTCATTGCGACAAGTAGCCGTTACGAGAATGATATAGTTCAAATTAATTATTTTTAATTTTTAATTTAAAACATTCATCTGGAAATAGAATTTATATTCTAAACGATTAAATTTACTCTTTAAATTCGTCAATTTTTTTTTTTTTTAAACTATAATTAATTAACTTACTTACCGCTATATTTCTAAATGAATATTATTTAATTTTCAATAACCGTCTATGCAAACAATATAAATTAATATTATTATCTTTCTTACAAATCCAATATGGATGATAAATATACAATTTTCGCATACTCAACTCACACACACCGCGAATCGAAAAAAAAAGGAAGAAATATGTAATAAAATAAAAATTGACTTACAGATTTTTATTGAGAAATTATCACCGATTTTATGTTTATTAGAGTATAATAATTGAATGTTGAATAACCACTATTTATGTTAACTGCTTCAGTAACCACTTATAAAAATTATATATAAAAATATTTTATCGACACTCTTTATTTAAATATAATTGAGCAAAATAAAAAATAATATTATCACTACTCATAAAATTGTATCTTATTTTTATTTATATTTTTCTTCTTCTATTTGTTGTTGTTGTTGTTTTGTTATTGTTGTATTATAAGTGAAACATGTTAAAAGCACACCATAAATTTCAATTTAGGTTCTATTCATACTGAATGATAATACTGAACTAACCAGAATGAACTCAATAAACTTATAAAGCTCTCACTGTTCGAAAAATACTTTATTTTCCAATTTCATTTTCATTTCGGCATTAAACTGTAGCATAAGATACACACAAAAAAAAAAATAAAAAAAAAAAAAAAACACTCACCGAGCTTGCGCACAATATATTAATTATATATTTTATCTCATCAACATAACATTTTTCTATAAAATGTGTTTCCAACTTTTCAGAGTTATAAGTACGTTGTATATGTACACTCAATATTCTGTATTTGACGATATTCTATACGATATGTGGTTTTATTTTTGAACAAATTTTCTCTTCTTCATCTTTGCCTACCTGTATTATAAACTATTCCCGTGTACATCTGTCACCTGGATGAGATATGTTATGAATTGTGTGTACCTTACGCTATAATTTATTATAAATATTATATATAGAGTAAGTATATGATTTTGTAAGATATAATCTGCTGTTTGTATTTTGTATATTATACATGTTGATGTTGTGCTGTAATAATGTGATGATGTTTTAAATGATAAATATATGACAGAAATTATAGAATATAATATAAATAGTGTATTAAATCATACTGCACAATGGCGATAATTTAACCAAGTATGAAATAGTAAGGTACTGATTTAATAAGTAGGTATTCAAAATCAGTGTTGGCGTATATATGTAAGTAAGGTTTATTATATTATACGAAATTATTATTAGAGTTGGTGTATGAATATAGAAAATATCTGTGAATGCCTTAATGGAAATTATGTAAATTTGATATTAGGTTTAGAGTTATTACATTATTTATTAGCAATGAACTGAAATAATTTATTTCGTATTTATTGCCATTCAAGATAAAACATTTGTCAGTTAATATTTATTATATTAGAAAACATATTTAGGTAATTTGAAATTTGATGTTAGAAGATGTTTATTCAAATAGACGTCGTGATGTTCTTGGAAAATACGAAATAAAATATGATTTTTATCCTATGAAAAGGACGAAATCCAAGAATTTTTATAAAATTTGTTTTCACAACTAAGCAGCCAGAGTGTTTGTAAACATAATCCTTGAATGACTGTCAACTTTTGAATTCTTCAATCAAAGTAATTATGTAGTTGCATATTCTGAAAGCTTTGTTGATGTTAGGGTCTAGTTCTGAAAATAAAAATGCGAGGGTGTATTGAAGCATCGAAATCGATATTTTTTTTTTGGCGTTTCAACCGAATTTAAAAATTGGGTAAAGGTAATCGAAAAATAAACTTTTCATTGATTTTGGATAAATAAGTTAATTAACAATTAAAATCACTAAATTTATTGAAAATAATGATAATGATAGGTACCATGCGAATTATATCAAAGCAAGCAAATATAGAATACCAAAATATAATAAATCGCCTAATTTACTTAAAAAAAACTATAATTTAATTATAAATATATTTTCATGACTTGAATTAGACTCGAGTTTACTGTATAATAGTGTGTAATTTCGCCAAAAAAAAACTAGTTCTATACTAGCCGAAATATCAACAAAACACCGAAACCATCGAAATCGATTCAGTTACGTTTCATCTCAAATAAGGTGAATATTCCTGAAATTCATTATTGAAAATCTGAAAAGTCATTTCGTAGATTTATTGTAAGTCAGAAAAAATAACTTACTGTCATTTGTTTGTATGTTAAAATATTTCCATTAAAATTTACAGTTACTGCTTTAGTGAAGTTCCAGATTTCCATGCTTCTCTCCATTTAAAATTCAACCGGCTACAAAAATATTCACAAAATTAATAAAACATAGTTTGCTTATTTTTCTATAATTTAATACGATAACCTTGAGTATACACGTATACATGAAACATTTTATTTTTCAATACATATGAACATGACATGTGCTTAAATATATTAAATTAAAATTGTCCTTTGCTTAATGAACAAAATTTCTACTTTATACTAAAAATTATAAAACATAAATAGAAATTATGTTCCATTCATAGTTTTTTTTTTTTTTTTTAATTAGACATCATTAACAACTGAAAAATATATTTTTATATTCAATGACTGGTGGTTTCATTGAAAGTTTCTAAAAATTAATTGAGTTTTTTTTTTCCTGTCATTAAAATACAATGTTAAAATTATAAATAAACTGCGAAATTAATTAAACGTAGATATAAATATAAATACATTGAAATCATAACAGTTAATCAATTTACGCTTTGTATATAAGAAAAAAAAGAAAGTATATTTGAAAACCATTCACCACAGCCATACAAACAATAGCATACAACATCCACCCACTCCATCAATGTTTATTTATCTACCCAGTATTTGCTTGTAAAAAGTACATTGCTAGCAATATAAATCCATAACCAGTATTAGTCCTGGTTGAACCGTAACAAAAACATTTAATTTAAAAACACGAAATTAACGAAAATACATATTTATTTTAAAAGTTAATTCATCTCACGCAGCCACGAAATGTAAAGAAATAATAATAATAATATTGGAATTAAGAATTATTGTATGGCTGCTGGGTTGTTATTCATTCATTTTTCCCATCGTATTTTGTAATTAAATATCAACGTGTACAAGCACAATTAGTAATTGAAGAAAAAACTCTTTCAAATTTATTTCCCTAATGAACGAACCCATGTATTAATTTACCTTTTTCATAATTATATCGTGTAATGATTAAAAATTTATTATTATTAAACGCAAAATATTACTTTATAATTTAATATTAACTCATGCAAAGAATGCTATGGAGTAAATGTTATCGATAATATAGGGATGGATTCATATGATGAAAATAAAGTCTATAAACGCTTCGACATTTAGATATTTAATAAGGAAAAAAAAAACAAACTTGTTACCTACATTTCAACCATATTGGTATAATAAACTCTCACTCACTCTCAGCGAATATATTATATATAGCTAATATTATATAAATACATTTATATAGAAAATTTATTTTGCCACACTGCATAAACCTTTATTAAAAAAAAAAAAAAAAAAAAAACATAATTTCTCATATATATTTAATATTATTATACTATTAAAAGCTCACATCGTTACATTTATAGCATTACAGAAAATATAAATCTTTTATTCAATGCTTAGAATAAAATTCTACCTATGGCGTTATTACAAGTTATGTATAAACCGTCATTCAGGTATTCAGAATTTTGTATGATTTGTTATATATGGTAACGGATATATAACGTCTAATATTAAAGATCATATAAATAATATGTTGCAAACTTTCAAAAGATCTCGTCAACACTGAGAGGAAGTAAATACATGAAACATAAAATTAATATAAATATAAATTTCAGTAAATTTACTTTGTATTTACTTGGTAATGGTCTCTGCGTATTATAAGATTATATTACATATAATAATAATTAAGTTTCACAGTTACATACTTACAATGTAACAAATTACTCGAAACGTTCGTTGTTTAATAGCAAGTAATTTAGATGATGTAAATTTTGTATAGAAAATGTTGATGGGTGAATTCAAATGAAAACGAAATTCTAAGAAACTTTAATACAAATTTAAAAAAAAAAAAAAATATTGAATTCTCAGTTTTCTAACCAAAGCTGCTTTCACAGATATGTTTGTAGTATTATACATATGAGGGTGGTCCAAAATATTTTGAAACCATTTTGAAACCGTTTCGAAACCTTTTTTGAAAACGTTTCTGAAACCGTTTCTAAACCTTTTTTGAAACCGTTTCGAAACCGTTTCGAAACCATTTTGAAACTTTTTCTGAAACCATTTAAAATATAACTTACTAAATATGAAACAATTTCTGAAAACGTTTTGAAACCGTTTCAAAAACGTTTCGAAAAGGTTTCGAAACGGTTTCAGAAACGGTTTCAAAAAGGTTTCGAAACGGTTTCGAATTGGTTTCAATTATTGCATTATTGGAAAAATTATCGGCCGTTTTGCATTTGTAGGACGATATATTACACTTTAATGCTAGTTTTTACGAAAATATACTCTCAACGTATTATTTTTAGTGTATCACGTATGTAACGCTCTCTATAGCCGACGAATAAAAAAAAAGAAGGAAAGACGAAAAACAGGTTTGTCATTTCAAATATTTACACTCATATCGTCAAATATTTATGCTCATATACATATAATCTACCCACAATGTATTTACCCAAGAAATTAGAATTATATATGAGGGGATCACTGTCCAATATTTTCAAACGCTATTTTTTTTCTCGATTTAGATAGCTAGAACCACTTATGACCATCATAAAAGTATTTAATTTTGTGTGACATTTATTTATTTATTATTATTTTTTTTTTGTTTGCCTTTATAAAAATTATCACATGATGAGAGCTAATGAAATTATAATATTAAAAATAATGTTCTTGACTTCAGCTAAAGTTCTAGTAACTGCTCGGACAATCATTTCTATTTTAAATACAAAAAAGTTATTATAATATAACAAATTTTGCATTATATAAAGAAAAATTTAATTGAAATTGCCTCCAGCTGATTATTTACACTTGAATATTAATTATCTCAAAATAAATAAAATATTAATTGGTCACCTTTAGCTCGCTGAGCCCCTCATATGATTTTCTATCTGTTTTATTTATTGTTTATTTATTATTTAAAATTAAAAATAATATTTTTCCGAATTTTTTTTCTATTTCCAGAAAGTTATATTTTAAATGAAAATAAACAAAAATAATATTGTCAATTCCATATATTTGAGTTTCAGATATTTTTTTTTTATTGATGTTTTAATATATATATATATAGATAGATATACTTATTATAATTTATATTCTATTTTAACCACAGCAACACTGCAGTGTATTTGTTATATATGAATATATGAAATATTATACATAAAATACCTGCACAGCAAGATAATATTTATATATATTCTTTTAATCCAAAATATAAACACTGTGCAAAAATGCTTTCATTTCAATGAGACACATGGTTTTCTCATATATGATATAGTAGACATTATATATACTTATAGAAAATCGAATTTTTATCACACTTTTTAAGTGGTTTCTATCTTATTTATCTATTTTATTGAAAATATTAACATTAATTATTACACAAGTAACATACATATATAGGTACATATAATGTAAATGATGTTATAGTTTTAACAGAAAAATACATTTTGATCGACATGAAACATAGATTTTAAATATAACAAACATAAAAAAACAATATATAAATATCAGTACTTAGTCAGTTTGCGAAATCCATGGATTTCACAAATAGAATACTAAGCTTATGCGAAAAGGAAGGACCATATACCACTAAATATCAAATTTATATAATACACTTTGGCATTAATGCACGTATTAATATAAATAAATTAATAAATAAATAAACATTTAATAAAAGAATTCGATTTTTTTTTTACATTTTAAGATATTTTAATTCTGCGCTCAGAAATTAGTTAAATGAATCTCTAAAAGTCTTTTCTTTCTCGAGCTATTAGAATTTATGGTGAATTAAAATGTACTTAATTGAAAAGCTTTTTTTTCCTCGAGATTTATGCATCTAAATAGATTTTGGTCAACGTAGTAAAAGTAACTTTTGCTCAGTGTCTGAGATTTATCCAAGTGCGAGAAATTAATCTCGGATGGTTTTGTCATGTTTTATTCTTTTTTCGAGAAAGAGAACAAGTGAAGACGCTCCCTAGATTAAAAGCGTGTGTATCTATGCTAAATATTCATCATGATAATTTCATCATTTCACAAACATTATTAAAAATAACATCTCTATTAAATGTCCAGCAAGGGAATTAAAATATGAAACAAGACCATGAGGTAGAATTGAATTGTGATATAAATCCTTGACATAATTTCAAGATTTAGATTTTCATCATAAAATTGATATTTATTTATTTATTATACAATGCATAACTATTTCAATCATACATATTGTAATTAATTTTAACGTCTATAATTCAATCGATAGGTACTAAGGCTAAATCTAAATATAATAACTAATTGGTACAAAGATATAAGATATAATTACCAATTTATTATATTTAATATGTTTATGCACAAATTTAATAAATAATCCAATAGTTAAATTTACTTTCGTTCGATTTGTTTAGAAATATAGTTTTTTTTTTGTTTTCTTTAGTAAGATTTCATGAAAGCAATAAAAACTTATTTCATATTTCAAAATTCAACGAAACTTATAAGAAGCATGTTTTTTTAACTTCACATAACCATGGAATGAAAATATAAAAAAAATACCGAAACAAAATAAAAAATTAATATCTTTGAGAATGTATGATGGAAATTACAAAAATAACTAATGCACTTACATTCTTAAAATAAAACCAGAAACTAATGCTTTTATTTCCCAAAATACAAATCATATTTCAATAATTTAAGTGATTTTCTAGAGTTATTTTAGTACCTACTTTAACCAATCCAAATCATTGTAGTTATTTTTGTTTTTTGTTTTTTTTTTTTTTAATTTTTTTATTTTTTGATAACTCTTGACATTTTCCCGAAGCATTCATGTTCTCAGTTAGAAATAATATCAAACAAAAACGAAAATTATGATACTAAAAATCACAATAAAATTAGCACATTTCTATAAATTCGTATCGATCAAACAACAATATTTATTTAATGCTTGTTTTCATTTGTTGGAATATGTTGAAATAATCTAAATAATCTAAACCAATTTTTTTTAGAGTGCTTGTTATTTGTTTATACATTTAGAAACCCGAAAATTGAACGATATAAAAGTAATAGGAAAATGATATTATACCATCGTTTTGATGCGTACTTTTATGCGTATGTTTCGGTATTTGTTTGTGCATCTATAAATATAAGAGTAAACTGTAGGTATTAATATATTATTATTATTTTTTGAGAAAGAAAAACAACAACTTTTTGGTTCGTTCTTACTATATAGAAATGCTATGATATTTTCTTTAGAATATTCGTATGTTGTTTTCGCATAATAAGTTCAGTTCATATAAATTTAACAGCATTAGTATTGAATATGTGCTATCTAAATATAAAATATGTATAGAACTTTAATTTTTTTATCATAAAATCGTTTGAAAAATATTGCTTATAGGTAAGATGATGTGCCGGTATCGAATTAATGTTAGTTTTCTCTCTGCGTGTTTCAGTTAAAGATCTATTTATTCTTTTTGAAAGCAAAATCGTTATTTTCATTTATTGATATAAATATAATTTAACCGCAATATGAATAATGATATCGATTCTAAATATACAGAAATGTGTAGTTCACAAACGATAAATTCAAATGAAAAAGGTTTTTTTGGTGAATTTTTTGCTAGTGTTAAAAATACTTGCACCGATGAATGGCTTAATAATAAATTTCGTTCATTAAAGGATATTGAAAAATTAAAATTACTTTTTAATGAACCAAATGTGAGTGATGTACTTCTTGGTATATTGGAGCATGTATCATCGGTATATAAGAAAAAAGATGCAGTATTTTCAGCTAAACGACGTAAAGATGGTGAAAAGTTACAACAATTGAATGATTTCGATAATGCACTTATTATGTTAAATCAAGCAGTTGTAAGAGCACCAGTTAAAGGTTAGTACACCTGTATTTAGGTCGCAAGCGAATAAGTAAACATAAAATAAAAAGAAAATTAAACTATTATATAATTTTATAAGATGTGGATGTACAAACTGATGCTGGGCTATCTTTGGCACTTGCGCTATGGTCCAGATCATCGATTTTACTTGAGCTTAATAATGGTTATAGTGCACTTGCCGATATGAAGTGTGCTATCGATAATGGTTTACAACAGGCCAAGCAACAGTATGATTACTATTTGCGATCAGCTAAAGCGTATGCATGTATGTACTATTTTAAATATTATAAAATCGCTAATATCGCTTACAGTATATGCAGGATAGCTTTAATAAATTTTATTTATAGAACCTATTTTAAATAAAAGCATATTTTATTACAACAGTAATTGGTGATAAAAATAAAGTAAATGTTTGCCTAAAATTAGCTGAACAATTGTCTCACGAACCGAATATCACTGATTTAATAAAACATGAACTTTCTACAATTAAACCAAATACATCTCCGAAACCAATTACAGGTAATATAATTAAATGGATAATGTATAGGTAAACAAATAATTTCCTTTTGGTAATTTTGTACTACAGATTTAATTCATTTGATTTAAATTCTTATATATAGAGAGATATCTATGATATATGGCTATTCAAACTGTAACATTATATGATGTCAACAAAATACATATAGAATTTGAATTCAAACAAAACTAAATACATATCAAGCTATTATATATATTCAGTTTAGGGTGATTTTTTTCTAATAGTTCAATCTCTTAGAGTCTATTTCGCTTCATTTTCGCGCGAGAATAATTTACATATACATATTAATAACCTCAATTATAGTACGGAAATTGGTGGTTCGTGGTTATTTTGTGGTAAAATCGACATATACTTGTATTGGTATTGGTACCAAATGAAACAAAATAGATAATCTATGAATATCTATCATATAATTGAAATGTTTGTTACCAATACATATATATGTAGATTTTACCACAAAATAACCTGGAACCACCACTTCCCGTAGTATAAATGAGGCTGTAAATTATTCTCGCGTGATAATAAAGCTAACGAGACCCTAGCATATTGAACTTTTTTTTTCCAAAAACAAAATCAAAATCACCCTAGTTCATAGATAGATAATAAATCATTTCCAATATAAACTGTATAAAATAATTAATTCATTAATTGAATTTGAATCGAAACATCACATTTGAAGAACACAAACCGCATAAGTGACACTTTTTACGCATTAATATTATTTCATTCATATAAATTAAATTAATTGTGATTTATTATAGGCAATTTAAAGCTCATTTCATTAATATCAATTTAAATTAAATTACCACGATTTTATTAAAAGTTAATTAATTGTAAATATTTTCTTCATCAAAAGCTTTGTCATTGTTTGTTTATTTTCTTTTTAATCAGGCTTTTCCTTCTTCCTGCTAAATACAAAATTTTGTTTTTATGTTCTCCATCGACAATATATCGAGTACCCTAGTAGAAATTTAATTTTAAATCGGCAAAAACACGACATAACCATGATATATTTTACAATGAAATGGTAAAATATACCATGATTATGCCGTGTTTTTGACGATTTTGCAATTGCTTTGTTCTTTTTCATAAAAAAGGGTAACTATGTATTCAAATTTGTATATGTGTTGAATTAGCATAGGTATCTCTCCTTCAATAAATAATCATGTAATTATAATTTAACTACTGTGTGACAATGTGTTATATTTTTTATTCAAAAACTCTAAGTACCACAAGTAACTTGTGGTGAGCATAAAGTACTGAAAAATGCTTCTCAATTAATTAATTTGAAGACATGCACTGAAAGTGGTAACTACATTGTTGCTAAGGAAAAAATTCAAACGGGCGATACAATAATTGTTGAAAAACCAATAGCCGCATGTCTTCTGCCAAAACATTATGGATCGCATTGTTTACACTGTTTCAAACGGTATACGTTATATGATATGATTAAAAAAAAAAAAAACATTTAATTTAAATTTAAATATTTCAGTATAATAGCTGCATTTGGATGTCCTAACTGTTCTGGTGTGGCTTTTTGTTCGATAAAATGTCAAGAAGAAGCTTGCTCAACTTATCATAAATTTGAGTGCAAATTTGTTGATTTATTAATTGGTTTGAACTTTGAGTCCTTTCGTATTGAATCATTAGAATAATAATTAAAACATATTTAATATTTGTTTAAGGTTCTGGTATGTCCATATTATGCTTCATTGCGTTACGGATAATTACCCAATATAATGAACCGAGTACTGCTATTGAGGAAGGCCGCAAAGTTGTTAAAGAACTATGTACTCATTCAAGTAGCCGGCAAGCAGACGATTATTTACAGCGTTCGGTCATGTCTGCATTTTTGCTTCGAGTATTACAAAAATCTGGGTATTTTGGAAGACGCACTTCAGAATCCGGTATTTATCAATGAGAAAATGTGCAGAAAGAATATGAAAATAAGTTTTGGTGTTTTTAAATTGTTTTTAGCTTATCCCAATAGCCAAAGTGAATTAGAAGTTGGTGAAATTCTAATCGGTTTGCTCCAAGTATTACAATTTAATGCACATGAAATATTTGAATTCAAAACTGGAGAAAATCATACATTTATGGGCTCAAAGCCAATATATGTTGGTGTGGCTGTCTATAAATCGGCAGCTTATTTTAACCATAATTGTTATCCAGGTGTTGTCAGATACTTTGTTGGAACTTCTATAGTATTATGTGCTTCGCATCCAATGGAACCAGATGAAGTTGTGGCAGAAAACTATGGGCCAATTTTCACTAAGCAAGCTTTACGTGAAAGACAAAGGAATTTACGCTCACGTTATTGGTTTTTATGTGAATGTGCAGCCTGTAAGGAAAATTGGCCTACATTAGAAAAACTTAACAATAAATCCAGACTCAGGTGAGTGTATGTGATAATATTTTATGAAAGTTATTTAGTTTTTTTCTTATGCACCATCTAGATGTCCATCTACAAATTGTCCAGGTATTCATGATTATCCAAAAAATGCAAACAAAAATGTTAAGTGCAATAAATGCAAGATAGATGTCAATTTACTCGTTCAAGTAGCTACACTTAAAAAATCTGAGGATTTGTATAGACAAGGGGCTGAACTTATGGATGTATGTTAGGCGGTTATCCCAAGTTAGTTCGTATCTTAACATTATACATTTGACAGTGCTACAATCAATTTCAAACAAGATTGTAGGTTTAGTTTGAAAATACGTAAATTATTAGTAGGTAGTGGATACGAACTAATGTGAGATATCTGTCTTAAGTATTTCGGAAAATACAATCAATAGCAAATCATATTAATGTTACAAATCCATTATTCGATTTTTAGAAAGAAAATAGCAAAGGAGCAATTCAAGCATTTGTGAGTGGAATAAATTTATTTTATACTGTTGCCTTACCACCTCATAGAGATACACATATTGCTCAAGAGTCTTTACGTGCTTGTTTGGCTGCTGCAGCAATTTCTGAATAAATGAGCAAATTTTGGTGAAAATGACAATGGGAAATAAAAAGTTTAAAGAACCATAAATTTAGATTTTATAGATATGAATATAATATATAAATAGACAAAAAAAAAAAAAACATTTTGTTATTATGTTTAAAGTAAGATTTTCTAATATAACTTCTGATTGCGTTTGAATAAAATATATTATGATATTAAATATTCGTCTCGTTATAATTATAGATTTGTAGTTTAATGATTCTGAAATATAAAATTCGCATTTATAATTCACTAGGGATATAATTAAGAAATGTCTTGAGTAGTGATGAATTAACGTGAACACTGAATACATTTCAGAAATACCTAAAGAGTCTGACTGGAAAACGATGTAGTTTTCATTTTCGTACCTACTTATATAGTATATATTTGCTTTATTAACAATAAAATAGCCTTTGACTATGATATTGTCAGAGAATATGTATAAGAAGAAGCGCAAAATGTGACATTTAGTGGCGTATGAATACCTCTAAAATACCTCTATTTGTAGAGATGGAAATAGAGACATTCGATGAGTGTGAAAGAGATATACGATATTGGAAATGGTAAAGAAAATTCGCCTTTTGCGCTCCTTGTTACATATATTCTCTGATATAGTGATAATAATAATATAACCCTGGGTTTCCATATATTAAGAAAAAGTTGATAAGAAAGCAAAAGTACAGACGCCCAACTATAATTCAAAATCAATGGAATATGTATTGACATTAATATTTTGCGTTTAGACCAAGGTTTGTAGCAGCAAAATCTGGAATTACCTTCACTTTATTTAAAAAATAAGGCAACTACTTATATACCATCTTTTACAAATTTCTTAAATTCAGTAATGTATCATTTGTCTGAGCTTTATTTTTCAGCAAACTAATCATGAATTAGTCCAAATCACAAAATCACATAGAGTAATTAACTATTAAGCAGATTTTTTAAAAATAATTTTAGCATTAACTTACGTGTTGTAAAAATAAACATTTGCCGAACAACTCTACTCTCCTTTAAAATTGAACGTTTTCATTTTAACATTTCTGTTCAGTTTAGTTGGGATATTTCTTTCTGACATTACTTTAAATAGAACGCAATAACATAACCACAAAATAGTGTTGCGCTACTTGCGGTACATTTTTATTTGTAAATATTTTTACGAAACGAAAACAACATTTTATTTAAAAATGAATAAGCGACCGAAACAAACAGATACAGAACAGCAAATATTGGATATGCAAAAAGAATTTTTATCCGAAAAATCTAAAAATGCTAGTTTTCAACCTGCTGCTAAAGTAGTTAAAATTAATAAAGGTAAAAATGCCGCATTATTTACATGTTTTCTATTGAGGGTATGAAATATTAAAACAAAACAATTTCACAAGATTCCAATTTTATAACTAACAGGTAAGGAACCCTCTCGTTTTGCCCAAAGAAGAGCAGAATTACAAAAACCAGCACCTGCAGTGACATCAAGTAATACAGAAGCTAAGCTTGAAATTGGGAATGCTTATATAATTGGTAATATTGTAGAACGGAAACCACTATCTACGGAACTGATCGTAAAATCAAATGATATAAATGATGAAGAGATGGGTTTTCCTAAGCCCAAACGTTTTGATAAAAATGTAAGTAATTAATACAAAACAGATAAGTTACTATTTACAAATAACTTTGATGCATTTCAGATCAATGTGGACCAGACCAGCAAGAAAAGCTTATTCGCATTATCTCAAATGAAAAATTTAGATTCGTCAGCTACAACAAGTACTTCTGAACCAATGGATTTCACCACTGGTGTTGAAGATAATTTTGGTAACAGCTCAGAGTCACAATCGATTCACAATGAAAACATTGAACTATTAAAAAAATTTGGTGAAGAGGAAATACTTGCTGAACAGAAGAGGCTGTTTGATTCTTTAGGTAGTTTTTTTTTGGAAATTCGTGTGAACTAATTTTTACAATTTCTGTTTAATTATTTTATAGATCCATCAACTGTATCATTTCTTCAACAAAAAAGAAAAGCTAAACTTCAAAGCATCCCAGAAGGTATAAATGTTCATTCATTATTGTCTTCATATTAAAATAAATGTATAATAATTAATAAAAAAAAATAAAAATAAAATTTTAGTTCCACGTAAAGAGAACCTCACAAAACAGGCCTCGGTACAGGAAATTCCAGATTTAGAAATGTTGAAAGATGAAAATAGTAAAAAATGGTTACATTTTGATGTAATTGAACCTGAGAAATTGGAATGGATGAGAGATCTCCCAAAAAATATGCCTGATTTAAAGCCCGGTGAAACGTATGAAGCGAGGTAAGAGAGTTTACTTAAATCGAAGCACATTATATTGTTTAAAAAATAAAATTAATCTACATTTTTATAGATTTGATTGGAAAGGGGTTCTATTACCATTTACATTAAATGAACAAAATTCTTCTAATGAGTTATTTTTACATGGTGATGATGCTCATAGACCCGGTTATACACTTCAGGAATTATTTCGTTTAGCAAGGTAAACTAATGTGAGTAGATTTAATACCCAAATTATTAATAAATTATGTATTCTAATTTAGATCAACTCTAATGCAACAACGTATATCAGCAATAGGTTCAATTGGAGGCATAATCAGTATCTATAATCAAGGCTACTATGACAATATTCTTGAATTACCAATATCGAAAATATTTTTTCTCCTTCGTTATGCGTTCGACGATAATACACCAGCTATGTTAGAAGCTACATCTAAAGCTCTTTCAGCAATGTTTTATAATGAAACTGATGAAGTACGTTTAAATAGATATGATGCATATAAATATAATTTATTTACTAATAGTACATATTCTCGTTAAATAGATATTACTCGATATGACCCTTGATTGTTCAAATGATTATCTTGAGCCAATACTTGAGATATCCGAAAATAATATTGAAAATATGGATCAAGATATGGAGGAAAAATTCTCAAAATTGAACATAAATACAAACAGTGTTTTTAAAGCAAATATTACCGAAGATGAAAGCAAAGTATCTTCATTGAATGATTTTCATTTAGCTGAGACAGATTTAATACAATGTTTATTGCGTACAAATATTTTACAACGCATAAAGTAAATTATCATAGAATTTTTTTTTTTTTGCTAATTTTATTCATTTGATTACCATTTGCAGCTACATATTTTCTTCATTGGAATTAGAGAATAGTACAAAATTGAATTGTATTAAAATATTAATAAGATTAGCGAGAACCAACAAAATGACTTCTGAAAAAATACTTTCTCACCAGGAACTTATGAAAAATATATTTAGACATTTTACGAACAATCCACAAAATCTTGAAAGTAAGTGTTTTTTATTTTTTATTTCAAAATTAAAAATACTTGTTATTAAAACTACCAAAATAACATTCTAGCTTCTTCTATGCGATTACACAATACAACCAAAGTATTTATGTTGAAGTTATTCCGAATAATTGGGGCCTACGATGCTGTGTTTATTGAACGTATTCAGACATTTGGCTTGGACGATACATTGAAAAGTTGTATTTTCGTTCAAGAGAATAGCATTACGGTTTGTTTTATTACTTCAACGGCATAACGTTTTATTTCGATTCACATATCAAATTGCTGATATATTTACAGATTGAATCTGTGAAATTGCAAATAGAGGCCTATAGATGTGCTAAACTATTAACTTTTATTACAAAAAGTGATCAGCTATTTGAGTAAGAAATTTTAATTTATTTACAATTTTGAAAAAAACAGTTTTAAATAGAATACATTTATATTGAATATTAATTTGTTATTTCTCCAATTCACTTTTTATGTGCCAAATTCTGAAATTTGTTTTTTTTATAACATAAGCTAGTTGTTGTACTTAAGGCAACATAGAGTTCTAAAAAGTATATAAAAGAAAATGAAAAATTTAGCTACAACTTTAATTCGAATAGCATTTATTACCTCAGGATCAGCCTGAAAATAGCACTGAACTGTTAAATATGCGGTTTCACATTCATCGGCTCCACCTATTAAAAATAAAAAATCATTTTGAACACACTTTAATATCTAAAAGATTATAAATTTAATTAAAATTTATTAATTACGTATTGTTGAACAAACAGCTGTAACGGCATCAAGCTTTTCCTTAAATTCCGTGGGTAGCAAGTAAGATATAGATTCAAAATGTATCCCTTCATCATCAATCTGTTACAATGAAATAAGAGTTATTGATTGGTCAGAACATAAAATTAATGTTAGAGATTTCATATGTGTAAATGAGTCAATTCCTTAAGTTTTACTTAATGGCATTTTAATTTTAATTTTAAGTTTAAAACTTTTTCCACAATTTGCACTTTTTAAGTTAAATATATAAAAAATAAAATATTGGCCACTTGGGTTTTTCTTAGGATTTAGTAGGCGGATATTGGTGGTCAATAAACTAAAAGTTGTAGAATTTGGTTTTCAGGAAAAAATACATGTTTTGATTGTTAGATCGTGGGAAACAAATCTGTGGCGGAAGTTCAAGATACATTTTTTTACTCCGAATTTTCTCAAGATTTACTCAACGGATCGAAACCAAACCATATATATTTTCACGAGCACAATATTCTATTCTATTCTATTGATACGTCAATGACCTATGTCCAACCACAAAATTCTGATAAAAAAGAAGTATAACCAAAAAAAAAATTGTTTTCAAATTTTTTAATAACAATTTTTTTTTATGTCATTTGTTAACATTCTTAAACAAAATAAAGTAGTGTACCAATCCATTTGCAGCTAGTTTGGCTTAGAAAACCGACTCACTTACTTCTTAGTTTCGTTTAGGAAAAAAATAAATATAAAAATTGATTTATTTACCAATCCAACTGTATGAAACAAACAATGAATATAACATTTTAACTCTCGTACATCTGGTAAAAATCCATTTCTACTATTTTGAATATCCTCTATGTTATGTAAACGAAAAAAAAAATGTTATTTTTCTATGCTAGTTTGCCACTGTTATTATTAATTTCGAATAACAATAAAATACGAACCTTCTTTAGCATTTGTTTCAGCTTTACATGCCTCACGTAAAATCTTTGCAGGTGCCTTGAGATGTTCCGGTATTTCTAATCCCTAATTCAAAATTAAAATCAATTTAAATAGTTTTTACAGATATATTTTTTATATAAATTCTTACTCCAAAGCACATTTTCAAACACAATAAAAAAATCAGAATAGATTTCATCGCAAATAATTGTTTTCTTTAACTAATCAATATTCATTTTGGACCCGATGCATTTATATGCAAATTTCCTTATTATGGTATTGAAAAAATAATTATCATCGTTTAACGTACATCGATATGCATGATTGATCAGTCGTTTTAATAAATTCTATATAATTATTGTTAGATTAATACTATTGATGATGTGAATAATTATTAGCTATTTCCTCGAAAAGAACTTATGCACCGTGAAATTTCATGAATGAAATTACATTTATTCATAAATCATATTAATACAAATAATTCCTATAATATTTCAAAATGTTCAAATCGCGTATTATCATATTTTTATTTTATACATTGTACTTTTCTTTATTATTTTAGTGATCTGCTACCAGCTCTTCAATACACTTTAGAATGGCTTTATCAGTTTCTTATATTCGAAAATTCTGATCATTTTATATTTCGACAATGTGCATCAGCATTAATATCTTTGATAAATGTTAAACATTTATTATTTGAAAAATTACCACTATGTTTTTCGAAATGGTTCTTAGCAGCAACGAAAAATCCTATTCAGGAAGTAATTGAAATACATACTTTTAATTCCGCATTTATTTTTTTTTAAATAATTTAAATTTGTTTTCTAGCTTTCACAAATAACATTATTATCAACGTGCTTAATTGCGGTGCGACCAACAAGCGAATATAAAGAATTCTTGAATAATTATTTTTTCAAATTCTTAACATCCGAAACGTACTTAGCTCTCTGTGATTCACTGTGGTAAATTAATGAAATTGTTCATTTTAAATAATTTATAAACGTTTAAATATTCCGATTTTCAGTAAAACATCACCACTTTTATCAACAGTTAAGATGCGAACAAATACACACGGACCACTTCCCGATCTCAATGCCATAATTATTAATGACAAAAATTCACCAACATTTATAATTTCCGAAAAATATTCAATTTACTTGCTCGACAATATCTTGAATCTATTTATCAGACATAATCATTTGCTTCAAAATGATTATGTTTGGTTAAATCACAGCATTAACAGTTATATCGAAAATTTGTCAAAAAATATTAACGTAAAACTAGCATCAAATTGGTTTCTCAGACGTGAAATACAATTTTCTGTTGCTTTATTAAAATCATCAATTATACAAAATGCCATTGAAAAAATTATATTACTTAATTTATCATATAAAATTATATGTTGTTTGAATGATACTCAATTAAATGATATATTATATTTGTTCAATAACATTCTATTTAATATTGAATATTATTTACATAAAGTAATTTATACACGAACGTCTATTGATAATTGGAAATCCGTCTATTTGAAAATTTGTTTAGTACAATATTTGAATAATAATCAGGTTAGAGAATTTGGTTTTTAAATTTTATGCTTTTGTAATTAAGAATTTTTTTTTTCTTTATGATTATCTCTTAGAATTACAATAATCAGTTAACCCAAAATTATGATAAGAAAGCAGTTTTGTCACAAGACTGGCCATGCATGCTTCTATTAAAACTGTATAAATCAACTGATAGATGTCGAAGTATTAAAAAAAATTGTCTTTACTTAATTCCGAAATAATATTCTAAATAATTTTCATTTGCAGTGCTAAATTTAACTGAAAAAGACATAATTCGTACAACTTTATCATTTTTATCATTACAAAATGCTAATAACATTGAAATTATCAAACCAACTGAGCAAATAATGTACACAATGATGGCATTTTTAGGAAAAGATTGTTCATTTCTCGAAACGGAAATGAACAGCCTAATGTCCAATTTTGTAAGGAGAACTTTCTCAAAAAATCAAACATTTAATCTCGAAGATGATTTTGAAGGTATGTTATTTTTAATTTGAATCAAAATTGGGATTATGAAAATTTTAAAAATGTTTTTTTTTTGAAAAAAAATTTTTCAGGAAAATTCAATTTTGAAAATCTTTATATCTCATTTCTGGACCATTTCCAAGGAACAAGTTATGGTGATAAGACATTTAGTTCACTGGTAATGATGCCGCTTGCGCAAAAATATAATATTAAATGGCGTAATATGATTTGGTCAGAGCATGCACATGCCCTAAGATTCATTACATGCAAACAGGAAGATGTATGTGGTTTATTTTTTTTTATTTTTCCATTTTTTTATTCGTTTAATTATTAAATTTATATTTTTTTAGTTAATTGGTTCAATTGATGACTACCTGTATCCCCTAGAAACGGATAAGACATTGCTCAAATGCTACCATCAAGCGATTAACTCATATGTGTTACTGGAAGGTTCAATTCCATTTATAATTGCAACTCATCATGTTAATGCATTTAAATTATCGTTAAATAAACCAAAAGAAAATCAAATATCTTAGTTGTTCAATTATATAATTGATAAATATGTTGAGCAATAAATATTTATTATTAAGATATTTAATAAGAAAATCTTTAAAATCATTTTATTTGTAATATATAGCTTTTTTATAACCATAACTCTTCAGTTTTATTTTATTTACTGAATCTAAAAAAAAAAAGAAGAAAACTATTTAGTTGAAGTTCAAATCCATTTCCAAAATAAATAAATATTGATACAATTATCTTTGTATACAAAATGGACATTTTAACATTTAAAAATACACTCACTATGTAAATCTATCAGTAGTTTTGAATGTGCACGCATATATTATATAAATAAATTCTGTTTTATATTTACACAAAAACAAAAAAAATGTTTTTAATGTTTTTAATGTTTTTAAAATTAGTCGTCACTTCAAACAAAAAAGTCAGCAGATATTTTTTTTTGTTATACAATTTCAGCTGATTAACAAACAAGCACGTGAATGCTATATACCTGCCTATCATGTGTTATAGTACATTCATCACATTGGTAAAATTTTAAAATAAACAAATGTTAAATGTAGGTCTGTTGATATTTCGTCCTATGTAGCATTCTAATTATTCAGCATTACAATATTTCTCGTGAAAATTATCAATTTTAAGAATATTGAATTGCATAAAATAAAAATATAAAAATTGTTTATTTTTATTATTCGTTTTTATTCAATAAACTAAAATTTCTTGAACATTATTTCAAAATGTACTGTGTGCGATTCTACAGCGATAAAAAGTTGGACATTTCCATGTGCAATTTATGATACGAAAATATCGTATTTATTTTGTATTTGTATAAGTTGCTTAAGGTAAAGGATCAGGCGTTAATAAGAAAATAATTTCTATGGCTTATTCCATGCTTCTTTCAAATTTAAAGAGGAAAGGAGAAAAATACAGTATTGAAGGAAATATATAATATAAATTCATTGTGTATATCAAAATTTGTAACTTATTCGTAAAGTTAAAGAAACTAAAACTTACTCAGGAAATTACTCATATAGTAGTAGCGAACGTAAAAAAATATTTATAATAAATAGAACTGAGTCCGAGACTATAAAATAGGTCTAGTTTCACTTCACTTTTGAAAAAAAAATAAAGTATTTATTTCGTATTTTCTTTTTTACTATCGGTTGACGCATATCGTTGGTTTTAATATACCAAAAGACGCTGAACTTTTGTTTTCGTGAAAATATGCATGTTTACGAAAAATGAAGTCGTGATGCAATCCATTGGTACTTTGTTTTAATGAAGTTTGTGATTTCATATTTTTTCCACGAAAATTCAAACTGGAAACGTTGAGGAATCTTTAATTTGCATATAAAATAATTATTACAAATTTTTGATTTAATTGTTATATTGAGTGGGCTGGGCTTTATTAAAAAATTTATTTACAGTGAAACGTCTCAAAATGGGCCATCCCATAGTGATTAACATCTCTTATGTGAGCACTAACTGCTTCATTTAAATAGTTGGATTCCGGGCATCTCAAGTATTACGATTGATTCATCAGCTTTAACTCGAATATACTTCCCATAAAACTTAATTATTCTATTAAAATTCAACTATGGACTACTATTAAATAAATATTTAGATTTAATGATCAACCGCATTAGAGAAGACAATTTCTTTTCCACTGATCAGGTGTCTGAGCAATAAGCATTCTGTCCATTTAAAGAGAATTCACTGTATGAAACGAAATTATATTGCCAACAGTGAAACATATTTAATTCGTAATCAGTATGACAGCATATAATACTTATAATAAGAAAAATTGTGTGTATTCAATGAAATGAGAATAAATCACGAAAATTACTCATTTAAATTTATCATCAAATCATCAATTAACGATTATCATTCATATAATTTTTGGTTCTGCTGTGATCAGTTGAAATTGAAAATAAATTATTATGTTTATTTTTTATAGTAGAATGTTTTCATCTTTATTTGAATGGCGCAAATAACTATTCATGATTAAATATTATTAAATTAACAAAAAAAAAATTAGATAAAAATTTGAATATACAAATATACAAATATACAAATAATACAAATACTGTAAATAAACATAAATCATATATAAATGAAGTCGCAAAATATCTTTAGATATTTTTGTTTCTTGCAATAAATATATTTTATTAATTAATTGATTGATAGATAAATTATGTGTGTAAACAATATCT
The DNA here is from genome assembly GCA_011634745.2 of Catotricha subobsoleta. Taxonomy (NCBI): domain Eukaryota; kingdom Metazoa; phylum Arthropoda; class Insecta; order Diptera; family Cecidomyiidae; genus Catotricha; species Catotricha subobsoleta. The sequence continues at coordinate 31,998 of JAABKK020012982.1, forward strand.
GATTGGATTAATAATAATTCTTTAAATAAATAACAATTTGCTTTCGATATAGGGAATATATTTTATTTTGAATCTACATTTTAAAGGCTTTTTAAAAATTAACATAACATAACGATCCAAAATGTATAGCTTTTATTTCCTATTATTAATTAATTAAAAAACCCACGGATTTACACAAAAAAAAATCGCCGATTTGCTTAAGGGTAAAATGACTTGAAGTTAAACTTACCTTATGCTAAACTAATTTTAAACCATGATTGATAATATGGCCCTTCCAGAATATCTCGTTAATCCGTCGCTAGTATTAATAACGTATAATGGGGGAATCTAAAAAAAGGTGTGGTTTCTATATTTTCTTTTTCTTTATTTGTATGGTTTTTATTTAAAGTGGTACCCAAATTTTGGTACAAATAAACCAAAAAAAATATAAAAACAATTCTTTTTTTTTGGATTCCCTTATTCAAATTAGCAAAAGTAAATCTAAATATCATTTACCTATTTATGATTTAAATTTACGCTTAAGTAATAAATTTTATACCGCTTTGATTGTCAACTTTATTCAACTCCTTTAATGTACTCTCCATCCTTAACTTTAATTTTTTTCTTAAATGGCTTTCACTTATATTATATTCCAGTTTTTATGCATAAATAACAATGTTATAAAACTGGATTCTGAAATGTTTTTTTTTATCTCATTTTAAATAAATAAAAATTTAAAAGGGTTACTTTTATGTCAGTATATAATAGCTTACTATAAGTATAACGCAATGTCCTAACATATCTTACATATAAAGAATGCTATGACATAGAATATAAATAACTTTTATAACAAAGCAAAATAAACGTTCATATGCTTTACATTGGAAGTAAAATAACATTTTATTTCCTTTCTCTTTTTATTTGAAAATCATTAGTGAAATAAATTTGTGCTTACAAATTATTAGGTCGCAGAAAAACCCAATTAACAAAATAAAATCCATGAGTTACTTTTTGGGGAATTTCTATAAAAAAAAAATATTTCATAAGAAATTGTTAAATTGATGTTTGCATAACGTTTGTAAAAATAGACAATAAGTTAAAAAAGAAAATATTGTTTTCATATTTTCATGTTTTTTGGCTAATTTCCACGATGTGAAAAACCCATGAAGCCAGGGGTTTTCTTTAACAAAACTCGTAGTTTTAGAAGCCTAATAAATTATAATAAAGTTCCTAATTCTCCTAAAATGCGTGATCAATAGAATATAGAGTTAGTGCTAGTGGATATCCAGTGTGTGAAAATTGTTTTTGAAAAACCATTAACGGTTCAAATATAGTCCATTGGAAAACCGGTTAATTGACCCCACGACTTAAATTTTAATATTTAATCTGATTAAAATTAATGTATTTCAAACAGTTATAGGCATATCAGAACATTTCACTTATGTTTTTTTTCAAAAAAATATCAATTATATATGAGAGCAACTTTGAATCTCAATAAAAAAATATATATAAGTATATATAATATATTTATATTAAAACAGTGGCATTCTGTTTGATCCACATTCATTAATGTAACCATGACCACAGAAGAAATTCTAATAGTTATATGTTACGATGTATATTTCATAATTCCATATCAACGATTATACGCAAAAAATACAAGAATAAATTCCATCATATAATGTGCTATGGAATACGTATTAAATATTAATAGCACGTGGATATTTGCGTAAATATGCACAAACATAATTTATAGGTCTTATCATATGTAGTACATATATACAAATTTACAAGTTTATGTTCTCTCTCTCCATTTCTAAAAATTTCAATATCAAAGTAGCAACTTAGTCACTCACTAGTCACTACTACCTTTAAATAATATGAGTCAGTATATATTTTCCGATTACGAGTTTCTGTTGTGTGAGTAACTGAGTTTGGTAGTACACTTTGTAAATCATTTACTTCTTTTTCTTTATTTTTTTTTTCACGTACTTACAATATAACTGAAATTGAATCGAACCTCGCGCGGTAAATCTAAATAGAGAGAAATACAATCATTTAGTTACACGTTAAAATAAATAGTAGATGGGAAATTATACACATATGGTTTATAAATGTTACACAAGAAAAATGTATATATTTGTAAAATGTACAAACATTATTATAAACGTAACTGGCAAATAGCATAGACATGAATAAAACTCAAGATGATTATAATTTTCAAAACAGTTGGATTTGTTAAGTCTCGCGCGGAAGTGCAGTTTTCTGAAAATACTTAAATAGATATTAAAATACCTAAAAGGTATGCGATTAGAAATACAAACCTTTTTTGTAAAAAAAATATATATTGAACAATAAAAAGTTAAGAAATTGATTAAAAAAGAAATCAACGGTTTTTTTTTGTATGCAACGTTTTTTTTTTTTATATAAGCCGCATATTTTGCATGGCATGGAAATGTGAATATAATTTTCATACAAATAAAGTTGTCATGTTGACATCTGTGAAAAATTGATTGATTTAGTGAATAAAACGTTTTTTCTTTAATAAATGAATTCATAGATTCAAGTGTTGGCGATTTTAAATAAAATATAATATTCAAGTTTCCTTAAACGATAAAGTAAAATAGCAAAGATCTAATAATCTATAAACAAAAATAAGTTTAAGCAACATTTTAGGTATGTACGTAGCTTACATTTAAATAAGAAAAAAAAATCCAAATAGATACATAAATTTTAAATTAATTACACAAATTCTTGTGTTTATTTGAACTGTGTGCATATTCATCTTATTTCGTAAAAAAAAATAAAAAAAACTAAACTAAACTAAACCAAACCACCAACTTACAATTCTCCATACAGTTTTCAATTAATTTGGCATCTAATAATAATAATATATAAAATATATAAAATATAAATATTCGATAACGTTAAAGCAAAATTTATAGCATGATGTTATCTCTAATGCTATTTTATACGCTGGCTGGCTGGGTAACCTTCCTGCCAAATATACATAATAATAAGTTATTTAAGTGAATCATTTTATGAATTTAATATACATTCATTCTAAGATAAACATTGATTTTGGTTATACGCTTACAGTTACACGTTATTTAACCTTTTATTTTATTTTCTTTTCTATTTATTAGTTTTATTTCATATTTTATTTTTCTCTTATTTTCATTTAAATAAAACGGAGCATTAAACATTTTCGTTTTGAGCTTTGAACTATACTGCTGTTGTAATTCGTAATTAGTAAACAATATATGTATGTGAATTTTTAAAATTAAATGTTGCCTGTTTGAATTTGGATACTGGCAGAAACTGATTTTCATTTTTACTGTTTGAAATTTAATATATTTTTGAAAATTGATTTTTATTTTCGATAAATTAGTTTTTTGCTTTGGTTATTTATACAATTTGCTTGCTGGTATAATTAAATGAACTTAACTAATCAGTTATGTGTTGAACTAAATAAATTTGGCTGATAATTGCAAAAAAAAAAAAATAAATAAATAAAAATTAAAAAGCACACTAATTGAATTGTTCTAAATTCACACGTATAATTTTTATAATTATAATTATTTAACCTTTAATAAATAATTGTCGTTGTTTCGATTTTTTCTTTTTATGTTTTATATTATTATTAATTCACGTGTTAGTGGGTTGGTACAAAACGAAATGCGAGAATAAAATATGATGCCGTGGAAATTAAGTTTAAAAATGAAAGTCAATTATTATATAGATCGATACGTATAATTTGGTTTCTTTTTTTTAAATATTTAATAAGTAAAATGTAAATGCTTAACAAGCGTGTACTTCTTTAAAGCTGGGACATTGTTCTTTCAACAAAATTCATTCATTCATTCAGCTATATTTATTTTTCATTCTCTTGTTCAAAGTCGTTTAAACTATTTTAAGTATTTTTATGAATAATTTAATAACAGGAAAAAAAGAAACAAAACAATCTGCCAATGGATTGATAACTAAACGACTTCATTTTTGTTAAAAATATAAAAAAAAAGTGCACACACAAAATAAAAATAATAGGAAACCGCAATACTTGATTTTTTTCAAAAATTTAATTAAATATTTCAAAATTCAGTTTTGTCTAGTTTTCTTGTATTGTTCCAATATCATGCTTCTGAATGTAATTATAACTAATAAAGCACGCGGTATTCTGTTATATTTACTTTTAGCTATGGTTTAAGTACACACAAAATCTATTAAATATAATTCAATATCAACACATGGTAGTGAGAAAATAGATAAATAAATGCCTACGCTATGTATATTTATCCAAAATCGATATATACTTGTCTAATTAAGTACAATATCTATTTTATATAATGAATTAATGCTTGAAATAAATATGATATGTATACGCACAATGATCGCAGCCCACACACCCATGGCAATTATAATTTTTTAATTAATATTTTTATGGATTGATTTTAAATTTAACTAGTAATGAAATTAATCTAAAGTGATATAGAATGTTTTTGAAATTTTATTTTTGAACTCGGTTAATAGTTGCAACTTGTATACCATAAGCCAATATGTTTCCTATATTTATATTTATTTCATTCTCATGCTAAACACGTAATTAGATTATATATTAAGGTGGTTCAAAAAAAAAAGACAAACATTTTCGTTTAGAAATAGTTTTAGAAGCGATTTAGAAATTATTTAGAAGCAGTTTCATAAGCGTTTCAGAATCTCTTCTAAAACCACAAGTAAATTTAGAATTTTTTTTTTTTGAACTATTTCTATTACACATTACATATTATTATATATGCACACCACAGCTAACGACCTGGTATTAAATTAAAATTTATTATAAAAATAAATGAAAAATGTATTTCGTTATGCGGATATAATTTATTGAAATTAATAAATTATTATATTTTTGATATATTATGTTGACAATAATTTGAATTCAAAGCACAAGAAAAAAATAATAGAAAAATTAGTTATATTATTATCGAAGCGCATAATAAAAAACCAAGTTAATAAAATTGATAACGTTTTAGTTTGGAGAAGATTAAGAGATGTATTATTTTCTCCTCAGATCTGATTTGAAATTTTTTGTTTTTATATTATAACAAACGACTGTTGCTTTTATTGCATTTTTCTATCGCCATTTTTATAAGATTTGAAATGTTTTTAGTTAATCGATAAATCAAACTAGAACTGCGTTCAAAAGCAAATTTTCTGAGAACCTAATTATTCACAAAAATTTCCCGAATATTCAAATATACATTGTGGAAAATCAAATTAGTATCATTTATACGGAATATAATTGAATAGAATGTTTTACTTATTGTTGTAAGTATAATGCATACAATGTATACATTCTAACGTCTGTTTATACATTCAATAATATAATATGCATGATTTAATTCAATTGTCCGTATCTCCAACCGAACCGGCAATATTTCTGTTGAAAATATCCACTAATCCACCTTGGTACTTGTGTTGTTATAAATATTTTTTTTTCTTTTCCATAATTTTATTGATTTTTTTGCTTACTTCGTATGAACAATGGCGATTTATTTATTCTTCATTCTTATTTTCTGCGTAAATATATATGTAATTTAAATCGCCTTCTAACAAAATCAATGTTTATATAAATCTTTTTTCTCACTCAATAAATCTGTTTACAAGTTCGCATAATAATAAAAAGGAAATAATTTATATGTTTTCTATTGTAAATCAATATTCAAATTTAAATTCTATTTTTTAGGCTTTATTTTTTATTATGTATATTAAAATGTTCACAACCCGGAAATTAATTAAAAAAAAAAAATCTCTTTTTCTTATTTAAACGACATTTTATCATCGACCTAAATTTTAAATATTTTTTGCATTTATTTTTTCGTTTATTCGTTTCCATTATTTAGAATACTTTAAATTACTTTACCTTACAAAATCTATAAATATGAAAAAATTCATTTGTTCAAATAAAGTAAAATTGGCATGTTTTATAAGTAAATTTTGAGGGTGTTTATACAAAATAAATTTAAAAAGTCTTGTGATCATGTCAGTCAGTAACACAATATTTGTTTTATTTTGTCACATGGTCACACATAGTAATAAGTTCACTATTAGATGAAATTCGTACACGTCATTTTTAAAAAAAAAAAAACAATATTCGCAACGTAATTATTAAATTGCAATAATTTTAAATATAAAAAATTCAGAAAAATAGAATTTCAAATAAAATTAGTGCATTCAAATTAACTTAAGGAAAAGACGCATTTGAATCGTATTGTATGTGTGATGTTTGTAAATGTAATTGCATTGCATTTGAGTTTAAATGCATTAAATATACTTAATAAATATAACTTATAAATATGTACCAAATAAAATTTAATACACCATCTCATAGAACCTCCAAATAAAACTAAACACTTCATATTGTTTTTAAAACAAATTTTATGGACTGTTTGTTATAAAATGATTTTCAATAAATGAATTTTCCACGTATTGCGATATATTAACGATAAACTATATTATATTTATATATTATTTAATAATAATAAAAAAAAAACATACACAAACACACACACACACATATTTTAGGCGGCCAACCTTGCTTGCAATTATTCTGTTGCAATTTTTCTTTCTTTTCATCATTCTATTTATGCATCGCAATATATTTTAATAACAATTTTGTACGTGAATCAATTTCTAAATAAATTATTTATTAATAATTAGATTTCATTTTAATTTGTATTCTACATAATTCACATTTTATCATTTTTATATTCTAACTTATGAATGAAACTTGAGTAATGAATATTTATCAAATGAAATAAAAAAGTCTTTCATTTGGTTTGATATCTAATATCGACATTTTTATATAAGTAAACAATTTGTTGAACATTAATATGATTCGATATGTTCCATTTTTCCAGCACATCAACTTAATGTATTTCACAAAAGAATCTGGATATTTTGAATGCTAATAAATATATATATAATATAATTTGCCTATCATCAATTATGTTTATTTCTAAAAATCATGTCTTTCAGTTTTTGTATTTTATTTAAATAAAATTTATAATTATCTGTCATTTTTGATCTTGTTGCTGAACCTCAAATTCATTCAAAAATAAATGCCAATAATTTTTTTTTGTTGACAATTTCCGCAATCACTTTATTAGAAAATCCGTAACATTTCGCGTAATAATTATGGTATAAAGGTAGAATTTTTTTTTATAATAGCATAAATATTCTTATACAAAACCTGATAATTGAGATACACAGATGCTCCATAATTTATTCCGTTAAAAAGAAAAAAACTCATATAAATAGTTTATTTACCTCGCAACACAGCCAAAGCGGCATACAATGCAGTACATGAAATGAATATTATGATGATTAAACGTAAACCCGCCAGTTCTATATAAGGCACTTACATTCTCATATATAAACACCAACCTGAGAAATTTCTCGTCTATCAATGCTAATTTAAACTGCTATAAATACAAATAATATTCATTATTCATTTTATTATTTAACGTCCTTGCAACTTGATTGTTTTATAACATAATTCAGAATTAAGCTTGAGACAGATGGGCATAGTTTTCAATATAAATAAATAGCATGCAATGCAATGATGTAATTTTGAACATTTTATTATATGTAATATAAGTAATGCAAGGCGATTAAAATAATTCTTTTTCATGAAATTACGGTACGTTTTAAAATAGAAATGGTTTGGTATTTCATAGTTTATTGCATTAGATAAACATTATATAAATAATCTGGACAAAATGAATTGAGCTTCTTATGAAATTTGTGCTGGACTCACAATTTTTTCTTATAAATTTTATCCCTCAATTTACGGAAAATATAATAATATGCTTAAAAGATATTGTACGATTCTAAAACACATATTTTTTTCTGATTATTTCTAATGATTATCTAGGAGAATAATTACGTAATGCAGTATATAAACTCTATTATCGGAAAAATCATAAACTGATATGGAAAAACTGATGCTGTTACACACATTCTACAAAATTTAATTGAAAACTTTTAATCGCTTTGGTTCTAATCGATTTTATAACAAACATTTAAACTGTTATTTCTATTTCTATTTTGCGCAAACATACGTTTTTATTACAAGTGTTAGAGGTAGCCTCATGAAACCTCCAGCGTTAAGCTTTTTACACTTTTCCCCTTTCCAAATCATATATCATTACTACAGCTCTCTACCGTGAGATATCAATTAAAAGTGAGAAAAGGAAAGCTTGTTAATCCCTGAATGAGTTGATAGCTGCTGATTTTCGTAGTTAGTTTGTAGTGAATCGAATTAAAACTACTCATTTAATTAACGTCACTAGTAATTTAAAATCAAATAATATCAATACCAACAAAAGCCGGCACATAGTTATAGGCGATCACTATTAACAATTTATTATTTAAAATCAATGGAATGCGCATGGCTTATTTATAATAATAACTAACATTGGTCATTTTTTATACTTAATGTTTAAATCCAATTTTCACTATTAATTTTCTAGTAATTATTTATTCAAACATTTATTTCAGTTTAATGACTCAATACATAGCCATATAACGATAATAGTGATGTGTGTTATTATGACATATTATCAGTAATTCGATACGTAATTCAGCAAATTCAATAAATATCTTAATTGAGTGACTAATAATTAAATTAGTTTAAAACAAAAGAAAAAAAAGCACATATAGAACACAATACAATGTCAGAATATACACTTGAACTAAATACAACAGATCGGCGAAATCGATTTCAAGTAGATCCAGTTAATAGTATTAAGAAAACGGCCGAAAATGATATAGATGGTTATGATGATGATATATTTCCAGAAGATGATGCCAATATTGGTAGTAAAAGAAGATCATCAAGGTAATTTTATAATTATAGTGTGACAAAATTAAAAAAGACTTTTCAAAGCTTACCGAAATTTTATCAATTAAACTTTCAAACAAATTAATGAATTATCTGATTTACTTATCGTTTACATGATTCATTTATATATTATGATTTTGCCCAAATCAGTGACAATATCTTGACATTATTTAACAAGCATTCCTAAATTACATGACATGTCTGAAATCAGACAATTGATATTATTTTAAAAACAAACTAAAAGCTGTTGTTGTTGATAAATATAGTATTTTTTCTAAATTTATATCATTTAATGTCTATAAACCGCACAAATCACATAGTTTTTTTTATTTTTCATTACATGATATAATATATTTTTAAATTGTGGTGTAATATAATCTAAGGTTTTCAATTTATTGAAAGATCCGGAGACTATAGCTCTGCCCAAAATTCCGAAAAACTTAAAGAGCCTAATAAGCAGTGTAACTATATATAAAATTTTGAAGTGCTTATAATACATATACTATACATATGTTCAGGGATGTTCAAAATACAAAATAAATGTATTTTGTAAATATTTTTTTCGACATTTTGTATATTGTATTTGAAATACAAAATAAAAAAATTAAAATTGGTATGAAAATACGCGTATTCCAAACACAAATTTAGAATACATTTAATATTATTATACTACTGTTAATTTTTTAATACATATATTATTAATATTTGCTGGGCAAATTATTCTGATTTAGGAAGCATATCAGATCGAAATTCATAATTATATGACAATTTAGAACACACCATAAATTGGTGCTAGTTATAAATAGTGAAATAATTTCCAGAGAACTCATTTTCAAAAAATTCTCGATTCTTTTGTAAGAATTTTGTGCAAAATAATTTTATTACAGTCTTTAGTTTTTTGCTTACTTCAACGATACTGATGTGAAATTTGTTTTATTTGAAAAGTTATCGGTAATTAAACTAAAAGCCCATAGTTGACACAAGTCGTCGGCCCAGAATAGAAGTGTTGTATAGACCATTCGCCCTTTTTACGAAAATTAATCTTAAGTATGAAAAATTGTGTAAAAAGAACGAGAGTAGTGGAGTAGTCTCATTTATGTTATCTTATTGTTATTAAATTCATTTATTGCTAAATGCATTCTTATAAATTATTTTTAATATCTTTATAATTTTAGCTCATATTTAGCTAATTATCTCAAAAAAAATAAAAAATGTATTTTGAAATGTATTTTAAAATGTATTTGGGAATACAAATGTTAATTTTCGGGTTGTATTTTCAAAATACAAAATACATCTCCAATGTATTTTGAACATCCTTGCAAATGTTGAGCAAAAAAAAGGCAGTTCACATCGGAGCAGATTTATAGTAAAACGTTTAATATAAAACATTCTTTTTTATAATGGACGGTCGCACCCTACCGACATCTAAGATTAATTTGAGTTAAATGTATATATAGAACAATTATTGGAAAAAAATTCAAAATTTGTCTCATTTATGCGCATTATATTTTACATTTAATATCTAACGTTTACGTAGGACCTTTAATTATAGCTATTTTAATTAATATTATATAATAATAAATTAAGACTAAAGAGACTTTTAATAAAAATAAATGAAATTACTGTAAAAAAAAAAATGTTTTGAAAAAATCAAAAAGAAAAATAGAAAATAATTATTATATTTATATTTATTTCAGATTAAATTCTATCCGGAATAGCTTTCGTGACAGAGATATACCACTAAAATTTAAAGACATGGCAACCACACGATTTCAAGTAAGTAAAAATAATGTATAAGGTAATCATAAAATTATATAATTACAATAATTAATTACAATTTTTTTGTTGAAAAGGTACCTGATAACGAAGACTCCGATTCAAATGGAGAAGATCGTGAAAATCTACTGGAGAATGATTACGATCCAAATTGTCGGAGAAGTTTTATGTAACTGATCAAAAGACGTTTAAAATCACGTTTTTTTTATACAATTTTATTTCAATATTTCTTTAGGCATTTTACAAGAGAAGCTTTACCTAGATTAGATAATTATAGAGACATTTTATCAATACAAGCCGTTTATCGTCCTACTTTAGATGATTTACATAATGCGACCATGTCAAATAAGGTATATATAAATAAATAAATTAATTAATTAATTACTAATTTAAAATTTAAAATAAAGATCAAATAATTTGAATGGCACACAAATTCGATCCAAAAAAAATTCTAATTCACTTAGCATAATGTTCTTGATAATAATGGCTTCGAGTAAATAATTATTAAATCATTGCAATATAGCCATAACAAGCTATGAGCAATTGAAGCATATTTTACATTATAAAATACAGGGTGTTTCAATTAAAACTCAAGAAATCTATGGGAAAGTTGTAGCCCTAATAATCATCGATTGCAATATGATATAGATTGCCAAGCGATATAGATTTTGTCATTGGTATTTCTCGGATATCGATGGTTATTTGGGTTATCATCATAAGCTTGATAATTTAGTAAGAATTTATGGAACAAGAACGTACCATATTTACGAAAAGAAAATATTCTTTTTATTGTTCGTATTAATTAATATATTTGTGTACAAACTCTAGTGGTAAACTAAACTTTCAAAAATATATTATGCTTAATAAGGTATATTTTGATGAAAGATCTGTTGTGTGGTATAATTCGAAGTAGTTATAACTTACAAAGTATACTATAATATATACTCCAAAGGGTGTACACTTTAGTTTATACCTAATTAAGTCAGGTTTACGTAACTATTATAAATAGTAAATTGTATACCCAATATAGTTTACTTTCCAAATATATCTTATTTTGCTTACTTTTTCATCAGCACGCCTTGCAAAGTATTTTACGGCTAGATGTATACTAAAGTATACTCTACAAGGCATACTGACCAAATATTATAAAAAACAAGACATATTTCCAAAGTAAACCTTCGAGATTAATCAATATTTTTATAAACGCTTTTACGTTAAAATTTGTATAAGAATTACCTATTATTTAATATACACTTTAACAAAACTGGTCTAAGCGTTTATACCATTTTGATTATACCAATCTACCAAGTGGTGTAATTCTGTTCAACTTTCCCATAGAGGTTATAATTAATTAGAAAAAAGTGAAAATAAGGTAGCTGAATCACTCTATATTCTGTGCAAGTGTGGGATAAATATTTTAAATGGAATATTCATTTTTACTTACATCAAGAAAATTTGCATACAAATAAGTATATTAATACAGCATTATTCAAATTTTGTATAAAAGTTTCAATAAAAAAGAAATGTACAAGTTTCAATTAATTATTAAGTGAAACCAATATATTTATAGCCTCTCATTATTTATGATTTATAGCGAAACTAAACGTGTCATACAAATTTTCTATTTGAATTTTATGATTTATTTTATTTGCATGAAATTTTTAATGTTCTATATTTTCTAATTTGATCAGTTCACTGCGATTGATATTTTTCTTAACCTTGTTGAAAGGTTTGATTAATTAATAATTATTTAAATGTTTGAAAATGTTAAGTAGCCTGGGAATAATAATTATCGACTTAACGCAATCATTAATAATAATAATAGTAATTAAAAATATCATTCAATTATATTAATAACGTGCATTCAACGATTCAACGATGCTATAACACAGCATAATATAAATATAAAATTTCATAAAAAATTACATGTGAAAATTAAAATCGGATTTAAAAATACAATAAGAAATTACATACGGTGCCGTGCATATATGTTTCTACCCACAACATTTTTCAATATATTCTTTCAATTCATCATAATATATGGTGCTATTCTGATTAGTCATAATTTCAATTAAACCTCTCATGCATCTTCTGTGTCAAATGTCAATAAGAATTTTAATGGATTAATTAATGATGTGATTGTGATATAATATTATAACAATTATAACATGTATTTTGATTGGTCATCATTTTTTCGGCAAATTATTGCTTAATATTGAAATATATTAAATAAAATTTTATAATTCTAATATATAATCTCGCCGTTTTAATTAAACTTTACAAACATTTTTTTTATTATTATTGTAAAGTCAATCAAATGCTACTTCCTTGAAAAATTATATTATTATTTTTAAATTTAAATTTAATTGATTAAGAACTTATCTGTACTTCTCGTATTTCTTCCAGTTTTATTCAATATATTATTTATCTGTTATTGGACAATGATAGTTGAGGCATTGTTGTCTACACTTACTGTGATATCGTAAACATGATCTGGAGAATATGAAATATAACAATTCTTGTGTTTTACTAAATCAATTTGGTGATTTTATTAGATTTCAAAAAAAAATTATATTAGCCATAATATCGCAATACTTTAAGTAATTAAATTTCACTTATTATTTTCAGTTTCACGTTTTACTGATTATGATTTATTTGCTTTGCCGATAACAGAAAAAAAAATGAATTTGTAATTATTTTAATATTTTAGTCAATAGGGCAGCATTTACATACTGAAAAGTAATGGTTAATTTATGGGTCTCGTATTCATAAGAATTTTAAAACATCTGCTCATTTTTTCTACGGTATGCTATGATTTCGGCATAAAATTAAAGAATACTTGTGTTTTCAGGAAGAGCATGTATCCTTTATTAAATATTTATTTATTTTGTTGAAACGCATCAACTTGCGTAAGACTACGAAAACCTTTAACTCGGAATTTCATAAACAAACTTGAGGTGTAAAATTTAAATTTCAATAATGATTTAATCAAGTTGAAGCTATTTAATGTTGATATTTGTAAATTAGACTAGTCGGCAGTTACCTGTACCTAGGTGTTTGTAGCATTCCAAACATAAATTACAAGAGAAACATTTTTAAAGATAAAATTGTTTATAAACCGGTGTATAAAAGAAAATCAGAGAAGGAGAAGGGGTTCAAAATTCTAAGTCAAGAACTGTTTTTCTTTTTCACAAATATCTTCAATCGTCTTAGCAAAGAATATGTACATATTCTTTAGTCTTAGTATCATCATATTTTATCATAAATTTAAATGGTTGATAAAAAAAAAACCTTAATATTACTCAAAAATGTTTTAGTAACAACATAAAGGTGCTTTTATTAACCATTTAAGATTATTAAGTTCTTACTCTTACTCAGGCTCTTCACTCACACTATTGATATATTATTATATGAAACAATCACAACAAAAAATATTTATCCTCTTACCATACAGAAGAGAATGAGTTCCTCTCTGTATTCCACATTCAATTTTAATTACATTAATTAAATTCTCAAGAATGTGTAAATGATGACGACAAATATAATATAGGAAAAAAAAACAATTACATAAAAAACAAGCTGCAAATGGATTAGTACAGGACTTCATTTTTGTTAAAAATATTACAAAAATAAAATAAAATATAGGGGTCCAATACCTACCAAAAATAGGGGTAACCGCTCTACAAAAAATTTCGAAACAATACTTTTTTTTTTCAAAAATGAAGTAAAAAAAACATTTTTCTTACGAAGAATATGTATAATAATTGAACATTTTAAAGTCTATATTTCAACAAAGCCAGCCAATATAAAGCAACCTCAATATATGAACTTTCAGAGTATCAATAGAAGATTCTCCGAATTATTTGCGTGATAAAAAAAAAATTAACAGCTATTAATTTTAATTCAAAATAATCAAATATAAATAAATAATAACGTTATCACAACACGTCATTTAAAACACCTTTCGATTTATATAACTTTGATTATATTATTTTTTATAAATGCTTTCAATAAAATACTACCATACAATTTCCTTATCAGTATCAATGAAATTTTGTATAAATTGTGATTTGTTTATTTTAAAAAAATCACTCAATTAATGTGCAAACATAATTGAACTGAATGAAAAGATAACATAAGTTTTTTACGTGATTTTTATTATCAATTCACATTAATAATTCGTTAATCAATAGGCTATCATTTAACTTTCGAATTTCGATTATAATTTATGTTAGTATTTTTAGAGCATCTGGAGCGGGAAAACGTTGATTTTAAATTGATCTTTGCAGCCTGTAATCACATATATTTATAAATTTAAAAATCGGCATATGATAATTAATTTTTATTTTATAATTAAATTCTGTATTTAAACAAATCACAATACCATAATTGGAATTCGTGAGTAATGCATTACAGATTCAATTTAATTAGATGTAATAGGACGCATTACGTAATTATGTACTTCTTTCAGACAATCATTGTAAAAAAAAAACATGCTGCCAATGGATTGATATATACATGACTTAATTTTTCGTAAACATTTATATTTTCATGAACTCAAAATTCTGTGTCTTTTAGTATGTTGACAATCAATATCCGACAACCGAATCCGGAGAATGACCGATGGTCAAAAACAATATTACGATACCAATACTTTATTTTCTTTAAAAATAAAATATTGCCATTTTGTATAAAATTTCTATCACACAAGGGATTTCAGGGTACATTTTCAAAATCTCGTACCATAAATATACCTCACCATTTTTTACCATAATGACTATATGGCATGAAAATTCGAAAATGTACCTTGGGATCTATTGTCTGGTATTAATTTCATATTACGTGGTATGAATTTAGCGATATTAAAAATGTTTATTTATAATATGAGATAAATTATATTTTATATTGAATACATAAATATTTATTCCTTAATGTTTATTATTTCCATCTTTATTTAGGCAATTCGGCGATTTGCCTTAATTATTCTTTTTTAATATATGTATTTGTCACTGTTTTTATAAACTCAAGAAGATTTAAGAGCACTATAGATTAAGTCCATTTATTTCAACTGGGTGTATCTATAATCAGAGTATAGTTGATAAAAATCGAAAAAAATTATGATTTTTTGCATTTATTTCGGGCTTGGTTTTCTTTTAAGTGGATTTATATTATTATTTGTATTTATATTTATTATATAAATCGACTTAAAGGATAACCAAACCTAAAATAAATATGAAAAAATATGTATCAACTCTGTTTATAATGAATGAAGTTTATAGATTTATAGTAAACCTATTGTATATATTCTGATGTGCTCCTATTTTTAATTTTACAATAAATGCAATCAGTATAGTAAACTGAAAATTATTCCTAAAACGATGCAAAATTAGTTCAATTATGTTTTATGAGAGATTATAAATAATTTTCAATTATTCAAAATATACACGAGAAAAACTAAGTTTACATCGACTATTATTATGAATTATTTAATTTTATCTCAGGCTTTGCTAGTCTCTTTAAATGATAGCTTATCGAGACGCCGATATTTTAATTTATTACATACACAATTAAAAGAACTTTTAATAAGAACGATGAAGATTGAAATTTACACATTGCATGTCATTACTAATTATGAAATATGTATTGTATAATAATTTCTGAGTAGAAGACAATTCCATTTCTCCGTTTAATAGATATTAAAATTCAACGTCGTGTTTCCTTGCAATTCATTATAGTAAAAAAAAATGAAGTTATATAATAAAATGAAAACAAAATAAGTAGGCATTTACCTGCAATCTGCACTTGACCGTCAATACCACGTAATCGATGAAAATAAGATCAAGATATATTATATATAATATATATATATATATATATATATTAGGGTGACCCAAAATATTAAAGTATCTTGGATTTCTTAGCCTAACATATATGTGATAGGATTTGGCGCCAATAAGAATTTCACCCAATTTCAGCTCGAACGGTTAACTTTTAGAGGTTGCTCAAATTGCCTAAAGTTCAAATTTTAAAAAAGAGATAAGGTTTTTTTTTTTCTTAATGATGCCAGATGCTTAGAAAGTTGTGAAAAGTAATCTGACATAAAAAAAACAGGACATTTTTTTTTAAAAAAGTTCTCTTACGAGTTGTTGCAAATGGCCAGGTGATCATTTTATTGTATGGGCAATCTTCAGGGTCAATTGATCAAAAATTAAAATTTTCATTTTTGATCGAGCTAAAATTGGTTACAGTTCTTATTGGCGCCAAATCCTATCCCATATATGTTAGGCTAAAAAAATCTAAGTTACTTTAACATTTCCTATATAACAAATATAAAATTATTGATTTTAGCTTCAGTCAGCTTCTAATAATGATCCTGAAGCAGATATAGAAAACACTGTTGTAAAATTTGGTTGGATTAAAGGTGTACTAATGAGATGTATATTAAACATATGGGGTGTTATGTTATTTTTACGACTAAGTTGGGTAGTCGGAGAAGCAGGTATACTTGAAGGTATATTTCTTATTTTAACTACGACAGTAGTTACGACCATAACAGCTCTTTCCATGTCTGCAATAAGTACAAATGGAGTGGTGAAAGGAGGTAGAATATTTTTTTCTTTTGTGATTAATTTTGAGAATTGCACTTAATTTTACAATTTTTTGCTAGGTGGAACGTATTATATGATATCAAGATCTTTGGGTCCCGAATTTGGAGGTTCTATTGGATTAATATTTTCATTAGCAAACGTAGTTGCTTGTGCTATGTATGTTGTTGGATTTTGTGAATCGATGAACGCTTTGCTAGCATCTTTGGGTGTGAAAATTATTGATGGAAGTTTACAAGATGTACGAATAATTGGTTGCATAACTATTGTTATATTAACAGTAATTGTGGTTGTTGGAATGGAATGGGAAGCCAAGGTACAAATATTTCTTTCATAATAAAATCCATCTTCTGTACATTTGAATTGTATTATTTCAGGCGCAAATAGTTTTATTGGTTATTCTACTGGCGGCTATTGTTGATTTCTTTTTTGGATCATTTTGGGGCGCACAGAGCGATAAAGAATTAGCACAAGGATTCGTTGGATACAACAGTAAAATTGAATTGTTTTTTCTATATAAACTTACATATATAATTCTCAAGATTTTAATATAATTTTTTTTAGGTACAATATTTTATCAAAATTTATGGTCAGACTATAGAATAGCTGATGGCAAAGAACACAATTTCTTTTCTGTGTTTTCAATTTTTTTTCCAGCAGCAACAGGAATTTTAGCCGGTGCTAATATATCTGGGGATTTGAAAGTAAATTGAATTCGATTCAACATTTTATATTTATTTAGCTATAAAATATTTTTGCATTGACAGGATCCTCAAACATCCATACCAAAGGGTACAATCTTAGCTATTATAATAACATCAGGAACCTACATTCTTATGGCTATTGTGGTTGGAGCTACAGTAGCCAGAGATGCTACTGGTGACGTAGCCAATTTAGTGAACGGATCATTTGCCATTATACACTGTAGTCCAGGTAACATTCTTTAATTTGAGAATTTTTGAGAATTTTATGTACAAATAGCGATTTTATGAAAATAGGAGCCTGTAAATATGGTCTACAAAACTCATTTCAAGTAATCGAGCTTGTATCTGTTTTTGGACCTCTTATTTATGCCGGTTGTTTTGCAGCAACACTCTCATCAGCTTTAGCTAGTTTAGTTTCAGCTCCTAAAGTTTTTCAAGTAAAAATCATTGAATATTAATAATAAATAATATATATTAAAAATTCTTTTTAACAAAAATACAACAAATATATTTTAGGCATTGTGTAAAGACAAACTTTATCCAAAGATTGAATGGTTCGGTCGTGGATTTGGCAAAAATAATGAACCAGTTAGAGGCTACGTTTTAACTTTCGTTCTCTCTACGGCGTAATTTTAAAATCTTTATATTTATAATCACTTATATTCTATGAATTGTATTTCAAAAATGCCTTTTTCTTTCAAATCCAAATTTAGATTTATTTTGATTGCAAAACTGGATGATATCGCACCTCTTATTTCGAATTTCTTCTTGGCGGCATATATGTTAGTTAACTTTAGTACATTTCACGCTAGTTTGGCCAAGCCTGTAGGATGGCGGCCAACATTTAAGGTATTTTTATCAAAATAAAATAAAACACATTGTTTAACGAATAATTGTATTTCATACTTTTTTTTAGTATTATAACATGTGGTTGAGTTTAGTTGGGGCAATATTGTGTGTGGCTGTTATGTTTTTAATATCTTGGAAAACAGCCTTACTAACCTTTTCAGCGGTTATTGCTCTGTATTTAATTGTATCTTATAGGAAACCAGGTTAGAAAATATTTATTCAATTTGGTTTAAATAAATTTACAAAATTTGAATTTTCTATTATTTTCTTCTTCTTTTTTTTTTAATAGATGTCAATTGGGGTTCTACAACTCAAGCGCAAACATATAAGAATGCACTATTATCAGTACTTCAACTCAATAATGTAGATGAACATGTAAAAAATTTCCGTCCACAGGTACATGAAAGCAATAATTCGATTCTGGAATTCTAGTTCAGTTTACTTGATTTTCATTTCTTTAATTACAAAAACTTTTGTTTTTTCACTATTTTAGATCTTAGTATTATCTAGCATACCAAACACGCGTCCAATTTTAGTAAACTTTGCAAATCTTTTGACAAAAAATCTTTCTCTATTGGTATGCGGACACATTATTAAAGGAGTCACATCTCAACGTCATCGAAACTTTTTACAACGTCAAGCCCGTGATTGGTTCAAGAAACATAAGGTTAAGGGTTTCTATTCAATTGTTGATGGTGAAGATTTTGAAAGTGGCGCTAGAGCACTAATGCAAGCATCAGGAGTTGGCAAGTTAAAGCCAAATATTTTACTGATGGGCTATAAAAGTGATTGGCAAACATGTGATCAAGATGAATTATTACAGTATTTTAGTACTGTTCATAAAGTTTGTTATTTATTATTTTCGCATTATTCATATAATTCATGAAAAAAAAATTGTAGGCTCTCGATATGCATATGGCAGTAGCAATTTTAAGAGTTGAAAAAGGATTTGACTATTCGAAAATATTAGGTGAAGATCAACCATCACTTGAAATACAACGTCCAATTCAATCTAATGATAGCACAACTGATCTTCTGGCAAACGCAAATATTCATGGAAGCAGCGATTCACTTAGCCGAAATGTGTCACAAGGTTAATATTATTTAAATTATGTACACCACATTCAATTCGAGTTCCAAATACAATGCACAGTACACACAAACGAACAAAAACAATATAAAACAATCATCATTTTTGTACAGTTTTTAACATAAATTATGTTAGCTTGGTAATATTTCAATTATTTTTAATGAATTGATTTTGAATAAGTAACGATCATAATGAATATCGCGCAATTATTGTCTTAGATTGGTTTATATTGTCTTTTGTCACACAATTATACAGTTACACACAGTTTGAACATGATTTCTATTTAAACAAAACAATCCTCTTCATTGATTTTATTTTCAATTAATAATTAAAATAAAGCTCTTCAACGCACATTAATCTGCATATAAGTATCAAATTAACAAATATGTTCGAGTTCGTATTCCTACATTTCATTTATTGCATGACATTATTTTCGAACAGAAAGCTGTAAGAAATACATATGCTGAACTAATAAGAAGCAAAGAAACAATTTAGTAATCCACACTATATGCAATACACTGAGACTCTATAAACACACTGAGACTCTATAAACACACAGAAAAATAAAAAAATAAAAAAATTAAAATTGGCTATTAAGCCATAATAATTTCACAACTATTTACATTTTTATTAATAATTCTTTATAAAATAATATTTATATATCTGTTTTATAAATTGCATGGTTTTGCTAATTTTTCTTCTGTAAATTTGAATAGCTGCGAATGGCAACAACAATAAATCGCACAAACGTAAGTAAAGCACAAAGCGTATTAAATAAGAAAAAAAATAAGAATAAAAATAAATTTGGTATTAAATTTTGAAAATCACAATTTAATATTTTGTAAATAATATTTACAGTTCTTTGTTTTTTAATAATAAAATAGCGAGCAGCACAAGTGATCTATCAATAACGACTCATCCCTTATCAGGAGCACCACGAGCTACAAATGTATCACAATTTCCAGACCCCATCGATGGAAAAAATCCAGATGTAATTATTTAATAGTTTTCTATTTGAAACATACAATGAAACCTTGCTAATCGGTTCATATTTGACTTACTGGAATATTGTTTTAAGAAATTTAACTCACTAATTTATTAATCGCATTAAATTGAATATTAAAATGAAAAAAACAATATGATCCGATTCTAGAGATTTCCCTTGCATTTTCATGATTAATAAGAATTTTAACTGATTTGTTCAAAACCAACAGTTAGCCAATTATTTGCGAAAAACTAACAAGAGAGCCAATGAAAAATCAACACCACTTTATACGGCCCCTGGTGGCGCTGAACTCCCTAAACATGTTTTACATGAATTAACGCAATTTACTAGAAAACGAAATAAAGCTGTTATCGATGTTTATTGGTTGTACGATGATGGTGGCCTTACATTATTACTGCCTTATATCATAAGTACTCGGCACAATTGGAGTTCATGTAAATTAAGGTAATTATTAAAATTTGAAGACTGTGATTGCGAATACATATTAAGATTGATATTTATTAATAATAATTCATTTTATTTATTATTTTTAGAGTTTTTGCTTTAGCAAACAAAAAACATGAAATTGAGGTTGAACTGTCTTCAATGGCTAGTCTACTTGCTAAATTCCGTATTGATTATTCAGATTTAGAATTAATCACAGATATAACAAAAACAGCAGAAGATTCTACACATCAGTATTTTAATCAGCTTATTAAGGATTTCACCAAAACAGAGAATTCCGATAATTCTACTGAGGGTAAAATATATCTTTTATTATAATTAATTGATATGTTTTATTTTATTTTATTTTTATTTTTTGTAGCTATTATTAAAGAAAGTGATCTTTCGGCCGTTAAAGAAAAAACCAATCGTTATCTTCGGCTGAGAGAGCATTTAATTAAAAATTCCATGTCATCAGATTTGATTGTGATGACACTGCCGATGCCAAGGAAAAATTTCGTATCAGCACCATTATATATGGCATGGCTGGAGAGTTTAAGTCGAGGTCTTCCACCTTTTTTGTTTGTACGTGGAAATCAAACAAGTGTATTAACATTTTATTCATAAATATATATGAATATCAATATTATTTTTTTTTGTTTTATTTAATTTAAAAGAGCTTGTACATTGTCAGTTGATAGTAAGTAATATTCTATAGTATTTTGAAATTTTATGATTGTTTATGAAAATTCACCACAATTCAATTAACGTAAATTTATATTCTATATTAAGTATTTAATAATAAAAAAAACTTCTAATTTACATTCTAGCTTTATTAAATTTAACGTTAAATATGTATTTATTACTTGGTTTTATAATGGATTGCCATTTACATGTTTAGTTGTACAAATTGATTGTAAAATAAATATATATTTACGAATAGTAACCATTTATTTTAATTATGGAAACCAACAATTTAAAATTTTAAGTAAATGATGGTCAGAGGGTTAGATAATATAATTGTATGGAGCGAAGAACGAATATTGAAATTCGTAGTATTCTAAGTTACACTTCTCTCTATTCGGTCTATCATCTTTTCAATCTTTTTGGTTAATAAAGTCGCTCGTACCTTTGTTAACGTTAGTAATCTTAGTCGTAATATTTTTTTTTTAGATGAATATTTCGCGCCTACCTTAGATATGTCTCTGACTCTGTCATTAATTTGAAGAAAAATTAAAATACCATTCTATATCGACTGTGATTAACTTTAAATTTCTTCTTTGAATAGGACTTCCAGTCGTTAAATTAAAACTTCAAAA
>JAABKK020012983.1:7811-18557 GCA_011634745.2 Catotricha subobsoleta
CTAATTAATATTATCTTGTATTTGGTAACAAATATTTCAAATGAATTAACAGTCTCAGTGACTGCCCAATAATAATGTTAAAATAGGCAAAATTAAAGTAGACAAGTTTAAGCCAATTTTATTTTTTTGTTGCTTAAATTATTAATTAATTTTCTTTTCTTCTGCTATTGCCGTTTTTTTTTTTTTTTTTTATTTTTATTGGATTGTTATATAATAATTTATATGCTAATATGTGTTTTTTTCCTTTTAAATTATTAAATAATAAATTTCCTACATTAACTCATCATTTCTACGTATCGTTCACACATTCACACAACATCTCAAAAAGAGGCACCAACACAATATATAATGAAATGTAAATGCACAAAAAATATAAGCATAAGCATAATTTCGTCGACTTCCTAAAATAATGAATTGAATTCGATCTTGTGTGTGATCATTAATGTATTATTAACCCATTGGAAATAATCAATTGTATTCCAAGTTAAAAGAAATAACTTTTTTTTTATAAAATTTAACCTCAAATAATAATATTTATATTTAAACGCCAACGATATTTTGGCTGATAGTTAATTGAATTCCATATGTTTGAAATTCAATTTAAACTTATTTATAATTAGCTTTGATGCGTTAAATAATATTTTTATTATTTATTTAATATTATTAATATTGGTTTTTAAATTTATTTGAATTGCTGGTCTGGTCTCTGACCTACTCAAGACCATTATTATTAAATATGGAATGGATTTATAATCGAAAAAATTTATATGTTTAGTGTAAAGTAAAATAGGGACGTAGGCTATTTTGTGTATACTTTATTTTTTATAATAGAGACTTTTATGTAATATGTTGAAATCATATTTTTATTATGACTATATGATTTAACTATTTTATAACAATTAGGTTTGTTTTTGTGATTTAATTTGTAATTATATAGAAATATCATTTACCCATTGCTAAATTTGTGATGCAATTGGGTTTGGTCTGTGGGTCAACATTTTGCATTGCTTAGTTCAAGATTATTGTGTGACCAAGGTTTTGGTTTCAATTATTGATGAGAAATACAAATGAATTCAACGTATTTATCCTGAAGAATAGAATAGTGTTTTTTTTAATCGGAAATAAAATAGAATTGAATTAAAAAAATATAAATGATTCTTTTATTATTATACTAAATTAAATTAGTTATTAATTTATGTCTTATAGAGTGCAAAGAAAATTTGAATTTATATGTTATAAGCCACGGGATTTAAGAGCAGAATTATACAAAATAATTGAAATATGTATTTGCAAACCATTTACAGAACTGAAAAAAGGCAATTAATTACATTATATTTCAAATAACACATTTTTCAATTTGATCCGTAATTAGTTATTTTGAAAATTTGATTCGTAATGGAACGGATTACAGATTTCAAAAAGAAATCAGTAATCATTATATATTGATTGCATATAAAAATATTGCCTTTTTTTAAATAAAATATGAACGAGATATAAGAAAAATACAAATTAATTTAAATAATACTCGATTATTATTTAAGTATTACCGACCTGTATTTTAATTGATTTAACAAAACATTCTATTACGGGATATTTACAAATGTAATGCAATTACTTTCAACTCTGTTCAAATGATTGATTTATAATAGAAGATAGCAGCCTATCTAACTGCAAATGGCATACTTTAGAAATTTAAATCTTTAACCTTAACCCATAATTAAATTTAAACAAAAAATTGAATATATGCTATTAAAACATATTAACCTTGCAATCGACAGCTCGCTTGGCGAGTATTGAACTATTAATATACCATATTTTCACATCGAAATTATTCATATTATTTACTTATCCATGCATTCAATTGTTGTTCAATTTATCTCGTTAACTAAGTAGAGCGATACAAATATGAATGAATCGATAGATTTTCAGCATATCATTTAAGAAAGAAAAAAAAAATTAATATGCGGTAATGATTGTTAAGCCATAAAATTCACTTTCATATTACAGCATTGATGCATATATAGTTGCAGTTTGTTCATCGTTTGATTTTACATGTAACATGTAAATGGTCAACAGCAAGCGCTAGAATGGGCTCTTGGTTTATTTTATGGTCTTCATTATTAAATCAAATATTTTATCGAGATGTGCAAGTGAATTGGAAAGTATACAATATTGCATGTTATAAAATAATAGAACTGTATTCGATCATTGTGTTTTAATACAACATGTTAATAAATGCATTTTTAGATTATTATTTTTATGATCTAATAGTTCAGAGTTCATTTATTCGTTTATGGTGTTCATTTTAGTTTTATATTTGTTTATAGTATCGCGTTGTGATTTAGATATTATAGAAAAGGTGATCATTTCATCGGTAGAACCAAGGTTTAGAATAATTTCTATTAGATTAGAAATAAATATTGGCATACCATGTAATGATATGAAATTTATACCGTACAAGGGATTCCAAGGTATATTTTCGAGCATTCATAACCATAAATATACCTCATTACGGTGTGATATAATTCATAACATAGTATAGTATTAAAGATCTTTGAATCCATTCTATGATAAAATTTTATACCACTATTATATATTTTTTTCACATGTTAAATGTAGAAATGATCTTTGTGCAACCAAATATGCGAATTATATTCAATCTATGATAAAATTAAATCACATTATTGTGGTGTTTACTTACATAATTTTTTTAACCGTCAACCTAAAAAAAATAATTATTATTTATTATTTATTAATTAAATTAAACGGTTTTTACTCCCAAACCATATTTATAATGAAAAGAAATAAAATCATATCGTGACGAAAGCTTTTCACTTTTGTTTATTTCATTTAAGTATTAAATAAGCGAAACGAAAATATGTAATTTTCATTTAAAATGTATGAATGAAATCTTCTTGCTTGCCGCTGATATAGAATTTTCGTAATTCGAGAAACTTTCATTTACACACCGCAAAAATGCATTATTATAAAATATTGTAGCCGGAGAATCAAATAATTTGTATTTGATGTAATGCATTATTATAACTATTATTCAAATAAAATGGTAAAACAATTGTTGCATTTATGTCGTGATATTATAAATCATTTCTATAATTTCGAAAAATATGCAAATAATACCCACACAATTAAACGATATGGTCTGACACAGAGAGCCGAGGATGAAAATTTTATATTTAGATTTAACAACTTCTGGGTTTTTATTCATTTTATTTTATTTAATTTTTTTTCTTGGTTTTTGTTTGCAGTATTAAAAAGTTATAAATTTGCAATAAATAAAATGAAATGTTTTTATCTTATCTCTAAATATATGTACCTACTACCTACACAATTAATTAATTTTAACATAGAAAATTATTGTTTAACAACAAAATTGTTGCGACAATAATGTAATTTCTTTAATCGCTACAAATTAATGGATGATGACTTATTTCAGATCATCAAATTTGTGCGTTTGTCGTAATATTAATGGGCATGATGCTGATGTGGTTGACTTGATAAGAAATAAGAAAATACTGGTTTAAGAAATATTCATTTCGAATTTTTATCATGTATTATTATATTATTTCTTGTATTTCGAAATTAAAATTATCTCCAGGGTTTTTTTTTTTTGAGAAAAATGGGCAGCTCAACTTAACTGTTGTAAATGGTATAAAAAGTGAAACCCGGATAAAACAAGACTAAAACTTTTTAAATGCAACGAAAACACCACAACGCGACATAGAAATTCAATTTTTATTTTTTTTACTTCATTCAAATTTCACTGACTCTAATGACCATAAGTAAGGTTTTAGTTTTAAAACGGTATATAAATGGGAATATTTATAATAATTTATGATGATATGGAAAAGTTCCATTCATAATTGATATGAAAATAGTTTTAAAACATCATTTTAAAAATGAATAATTAAAAATTTAATATAATTCATTCAAACTCTTTACATGTCTTTTATGAAATGCTACCAGCATTTCTTAATAGAGGATATGTCTGTAATCAGTGCAAAATATAGTTCAACTATATAACAAAGATAAAATGCCTATCACCTAATTTTCTCGCTATGGTTATCTCATGCACGGACATTTAAAAAAAAAAACAAAACAAAACAATTTTAATAATATTTAATGGTTTAACACTTCCAATTTCTATATAAACTGATATAAAGCACAATAGGCACTTCAATACGTATTGTTAAGAAGTCTAGTTAATGATCTTTAAAAATAATAATAATAATATTTTTTAACACATTGTTGTGTCTTTTAAAATGGAAGTGATATAATTGCAATGTCACTGATTATTCATATTCATACATTCAAAATCCATATAATGTTATATTATTTAGCATTTAGGTAATCACTGTGTGAATTGTAAAATAAAAGTGGCATAAAATTTTTCGTTTGTGAAGTGATATATTTACAAGACCAGCGGTATTGTTTCATCTTAAAGAAGAAGAAAAAAAAAAACTACATAATATTTAGTGTGTTGGGTTGGTAAAGTGTGTCTAAATAATTTTAAAAATTAATTGAAATAAAATGGTATTATGATGTGATGACTTACTCTCATTATTATGAGTAAGAAATGATGTAATTTAAATAATGAGATCAAAAAAGATTGTATATTAAAGGCAAATGATATCACTTTGTGTTATAATTATGAGGTTTATATGATTTAGATTAAAAATATGTTGTGTATGCAGCAAAGACAAATACGAATTTATAAATGAAGATGAAGGCAATAATTAATAATATATTTATATATTTTCAGTAAAATTTGTAATTATATTTAATTATAGTTTGTATTATTTTATATCAATAGATTTAAGTGACGAACCCGATTTACATTGAAATTATTATAATGTAATTCATATATGAAAGAAATATATGGATCTTTGTAATTAAAATAATCATCTTCTTAGTATTTAATTGTGTCTATTATACAAATGAATGATTTTAAGAAAGTGTTGCCATGCAATGTCATTCACTCATCATAAATGTTTCATTGATTTTCAATTACGATAAATAAATTGATATTGGTATATGCTACTGAATTGAGAAAACCTTTGATTGTTGCAGAATGAATGTCGCACATATTTTCTATCTTCTTCGCTATAATTTTCTCAAATCAAACACATACATGTAGGGAAATTTGAGATTATTAATTATATTTTACCATTCGAGAAGTATACTTGTAACACGGGACCAACTTTTCTCAAACCGAATATTGTGCATTGTGCAATAATTGATTATATCAACTTTAAAGCAAATTTATGAAATATAAATTACTAGAAATTTAAGAATAAATTGTGATTCTAATATGAAAATAAATTAAATACGAATATATTTTCTGAATAAAAAAAAAATATTGTGTATGCACCAAGAACCTCTCGACATTGATAATCAGATATTTAATAATTATTCTGAAAAAATGATATTTAATTGTTGCAAAATGCATTTAAATTATTAATCACTGAATTTCATCGACACCTACTTTTTTTTTTTTGGTTTAAACCATGTACATATTTTGCAAATCCAGTGAAGATCTCAATGAAAATCCAGAAAAAAGTGCGTCAATTTTATGATAAATTCTAAAGTTATTGGTTTGTTTTCAGTTCAATGATAAAAATATATTTCATATTTTGTGTAATTTTATACTTATTATTGTCTTAAAATACAAATAATTAAAGACAAAAATAAAAAACGATTTATCATGAAAACACTGTAAATGAAGAAGAACCAATTGATGCAAATGAAATCCATTTATTAATGAAGGTATATATAAATATCAATAAATAATTTTTATTTTAATACTTCAACTGCAGCAAGTAACATGAATTTACGAATGGATATTTGGCAGACATGAACTGTACATTTAAATACATTTATAATGCGTCAGCTACAATATCGTGCATTATTAATTCTTGAAATAAAACCATAAATTTAAAATTATAAATACACAACATTTTTATTATCCGTCGAAATCTTTACATGCATGAGAATGTGACCAGTTTTATGGTTTATTTATGACAAATTACTTGAAACATTACTAAGAGTGTTTAATTTTAGTATATGAGACTATTAGAATCAAAAACCGTTTATTCCATTTTTGCTGACAAACGATTTTTTACCATATCGCTCTATACAATTAGGATCAAAATCGCCTGCCAGCTCAAATGGAATAAACGGTTTTTGATTCTAATAGTCTCATATATTCAACTATATATAAATATATACGCAAAGGTAATAATTATTATTCATATAATGAAAAAAAAAAGTTATCTGTAAAATAATTTAAGGTAGCTATAAATGTTATGTTCGACATCAAATGGAAGATAGTTTATAAATTTTATTGTAACACAAGTTTAATGTTCAACGTCTTCAAAAATATGCAATATATATCTACTGAATTTAATTTAATAAAATCCTAATTTACTTTTAATATAACAATATGTAATAGTTTTGCCTAGCTAAACTGTTATTTCTATAAATTTCTATTTAGACTCATCAAAAATAAGATATATATGTATCTCAAGCTCAACTCATGCTAATTAAGAATGGACAAACAGTAGACAATCAACAACTCAAATACCAAAATTGGTAGCCTTTATGTAAATAGATTCATATTTTGGTAGGTCAAATAACTCGAAAGAAAAGTTTCTTTTTTTTTTGTCTTTAATTAATTTTACAAATTTAATAATTTAATATTTATGGCATGCTGGATATTTTTGTATATGAAAATAAGAAAAAATAAAAAATAAAAAAAGAATTGAATATTTGGATAGATGCAAATTTAAAATTTTTATAGTTTTTCTGGAGCAATAATAATGAATCAATCAGGTGAAAGGAGAAAGTATTTAACGTGGTTTAGCGCCATATACAAAAAAAAATATGAAGGATTTCGTTACAAATTTGTATTAGATAAATTTTATTAAGAATTCGATATGCTCTATTGTTTGACAGAATTCAATAATTTCAATAACTGATTGATGCAATTTAATATCCAAAATAATATGGAAATATTTTAAGCATTTTGTCAGTTATTTAAATGACTAACCAATTATTGGATTTCAATAAGTTAGTAGACAGATGAAGATCTTACTTAGCATATATTTAAATCATCCAATTAAAAAAAAATAAAAAAAATGGAGATATAGCATTTTTTTAAATTTAATAACCATTCATTTGCAATGAAAATATTATTGTTTGAATAAATCGAAAAGATTACCTTCTAAAGAAGGTGTTTCATTATTATTGCCTTCTATGTTTTGTGTAATTAAATAATGAATGATAACCAAACACAATAATTAAATTATTCTAAATATTGTTCTTAAAATTGAACATTAGACTCCATCAACTTCCGCTGTCATCCAATTTAGATTCACACTCATTTAATTGAAAAATAAAATTATAAAAGTTTAACTTTATTAAAAAAAATGAAAAAAAAAATGTTCTGACTTATTTAGCTTTAAAAATCATCAATGACATAATATTTACATTGCATAGTTCGTGAGTACATATTCAACACCTATTACCTACTTCTATAATATAATGTTTTAACAAATCGAATAATTATTGTAGGCTTACGTAAAAATTGAGAATAATGTTGCATAAAATTTTAACTATTTGTGATAGCCTTGCCGAAAGTTGAAACAATCTCATTTACTAGAATGAACTCAACGAAAATGTATTTGATGCAACAAAAAAAAAACAAAAAGAAAAAAAGATGAAGCTATAATTGTAGAATTACCCACGTTGATATATGCGTAACTTATAGGAAACTCTTAACTCAACATTGAAAATGATTGTAACGTAGCAGAGATATAATATTATGTTGTTGAAATTAAATGATGAATTTTAGTTTTTTTTTTTCGTTTTTGTACTTCTTTTATTTATAATTGTTAATATTAAAATTATAATTGGATTGTCTAGCCGACATACGACACTCGCCAATAGTGTGATGTTTGTTGATGTACCTACAATTTTTTTATTTTTAAATTATATTTGTGTGTGCTAATTTATAATAATTGATAAAAGTGATTTAACCTCGTATACCTTTGTTTTCATGACGATAATATTTATTATGGTTGTTTCCTTATATCTTTTCATCATCATTATCATTTAAATATTTATGTTTCGTGCTTTTTTAATTTTAATCTATTTGAATTAAATGCAACCTTGTGTATTTGTACACAACCAAAAAAAACAATTAGGACGTTTGAAATTAATGACGTGTCTTTTGATTAGACGTTATCAACAATATTTAGATGAATGTGTAATATTCAATACAGTTTTGCTTTTAAACATTAACAGAAGGAATTTTCAATATTATTTAACGAAGGGAAGTTTTTTTTAAAATTTAATCAAAATATTGAACAAATAATTTTAAATTAGTAAGTATTGGAGTTTGATAATGATTTATTATAATTTAAACGATTTGGAAAATTGTCTAAATATATTTTTCAGTATATTAGTATTAGTACACGACTTCATTTTAGTATGACAAAAAAAAACCATGGTCAAAAAAAAGGTGCTAACCGCAAAAAAAAAAATGGGATCCCTAGACCGGAAAACAAAATATTAAAAAACATCAGTATTTTTATTTAAAAAAAAAAAAAATCTGCATCTTTTTGTTTATCGATCATCAAAATCCGCCCGGCCAATCCTGAGATCCAGAAAAAAAAGATGCTATACGCCGAAAGAAAGAAAAAAAATGGGTAAATTTTCCCCAATTTCATAAGCGGTGAAAAAAAATTAATTTGCCAAACCAATACTTGATTTTGTTCAAAATTCGGCCGAATTTCTCTAAAGTTAAATAAAAAATTATGAGTAAATCTATATTTCGATATATTAAAGGTTCTGTTTTAATATGATGCGTAAAAAAAGAAATTTTAAGAGCAATTTGAAAATAGCAAGTTATAAAATATATTGCCAGAGTCTTATGTTAAATAAAAGTTTTGCATAAAGAAAAAACTAATGATATAGACCCTGAAAAATTGACTTTTATGCATAATCTAATATAATCTATAAAAGATTTTCATGATTTTAGTTAAAAAGCACATCAAGTACATCAAACAAAAATTTAAAAAATACAGAAAATGAGTATGAACCAATGGTACTGTTTATTTATTAAAATAATTTTAATTCATTTATTTGAGTTTACATTTTATGATTTTCGAATCAACAACACATAACATTAACGACGAATATAAATAAATATGAGTATTTTGTTTTCTGATCAATATAAAGTTTTATAACGATCTGTATCAAATCGATTATATCATGCAATATAACTATAATTACTAATATAGAAAGGTTGAACATTGACATTAAGTTGTCATTAATGAATAGATTGCTGAGAATATCAATTTTAATCTTCCTGTTTTTTTTTTCTTTTCTTTTCATTGATTAATGAAAGATTTCATTTTTATGTGGGTGGCATAAAAAGTTCAAATTTTTTAGTCGATTGTATTAATTTTGATAAAATTTTAATGTACATTTTTATCATATTTGTAACTGAAACCTTCAATTGTCATTTAGAGAGAATAATACAAACGTAATAGTCAGTAAAATAATTTTAAAATAAAAAAAAAATAAATAAAATTGACTTTTTTAATTTTTCTTTTTATTTCTATAATTATTATTAATATTTTTATATGCCGATTTCGATTTTAATTCAATTATCATAATGAAACATAAATTTAATTATAATGTATTTGTAAGAATTTAATAGAGAAAACTTATCAATATTTTCTATAGGGAATTACCTGGAGGAGGAAAAATTCACCGGTGCACTGACTATAGATTTGACCATATATAAATTGTAAATGGACTGCTAGTATACTTTCAATTCATTTTACATACAAAAATTATGTTACTACTTTTTACATATAGTTCCATTTTGCGCGAATCACTAGGGACTGCGGCCAATTTCGGAACTAAAATTACATGCAATGAGATGCTAACAAATGTTAAAATTGTTCATTATTTATACACCAAAACACCATCAGTCCCATGATTGACTGACCAGCGTCGACTAATATTAATATTTTAGATTTAATTAGTCAAAAAAATTATTATTATTCTTTAACTCTCTATTTAAAGAAAAAAAATTAAACTTCAAACTTTAAGAAAATCGTCGTTAGACTCTTTTTTTTGCCAGTAACGCTGCCTACCTCTAGTACTTGTAGACTTATCACGAATCGATTCCCGATCAGGTAAAAAAAACAAAAAAATCGTCCTAACCTGCCATTTGCGATAAATTTCATATATTGGCGTCCAAATTATGTCCAAATTATTAATTGAAGACATTTTTGACTTGTAGAAAATCGATTAGGGGGTACTTCTGAGGGCTCCATTATAAGCCGTTGGCCCCGTTTATTCTGCAGTAGGTATTTGTTAAACTGTTAGGGTAGTATAGTGTGATTCCAGACACATGATAAAATTAATGGACGGATTTGGTACTAACTCCGTTCCGAATTGTTTTAAATGAAAACCAAATTGTATAATCTTAATAAAAATCATATTAATTATGTTTCTTGCGCAGGTTATCCGACATTAGGTGAGCACTCTGGGTTTTCAAATAAATAAATAGCACGTGACTAAATTATTTTTGTTACCAAATAGGTTTCTACTGTTCAACAAACAAACAACTAAATCAGTAACCTTTGTTCATGCATTTAATTGGATTCGCAAAAATTAAAACTATGGTTTTTGGTAGTAATGCTTTTAAAAATA
>JAABKK020013004.1:0-21824 GCA_011634745.2 Catotricha subobsoleta
TCGTAAGGAATGTAAAAACGATATCCAGATATGGCCCATTAAGAAATCGAAAAAAAAAAGTTCAGCTGGTCGGTCTAATAAGCATTAATTTTTTCAAACGTTGGACTTTATACGTTTATTGGTGGTAGATACAGCTATCTAGGAAGTGGTTACATTTTAATATGTGTGACGTTTAGACTTAGTTATAGCCTCCGCAAGTACAAAAAACAAGACAAATTCAGTTTTTTTTTTATTTCGTTCCGGAAGCGTTCCGGAGGCCATAACTCAGTCAAAATACCTCATAAATTAATCACCATTTTCTAGATAGCTGTAACTACCACCAATAAATGTATAAAGTCCATTTTTCGAAACCACTAATGTGTTCAAATAAAAAGCTAAACCCGAAAGGAACAGGTTCGGCGCCCCGCCCGAGATTTAAAAAAAAATATTGAATTAAAACTCAAATAATTTATGAAAAATATCTATGGAAAAAAAACCTCGTTTTATTTAAAACTTCCACTTAATATATTAATATAATTTTTTTTTTTGGGAAAGTCTAAAACTACTAATAACTAGCTCAACATAATATTTTTTTCTAATTATCTCTAAACAAATTGGAAAATTAAATTATAAAGTCATATTCAAAATGATTTTGAATTTAATATTGATTATTGGTATTTTTATTGATTATATCATTATATCCTTATTACAAATCACTGTTATTCATCAGTCAGACTGTATTATTTTCTGTCAAAGCAAAGTTAGATAAACTTTATAAATTTAAATACATTTCTTGTTGAATTAAAAAAAAAAAACATTTATCTATATGTTTTTAATCACGAGAATTTAAAGTATTTGTATATGCACAAAAATATCTATTAGAATATGTTATGATAGTAATAAGCTCTATTATATAGTAGTTAGTAATAGTTTTAACTTTATTTAAATAATAAATGAATTGAAAGAAATTATGAAAAACATAACATAAATTAATATGTGCTGGGCATAAAAAGCATTACATTATTTACGAAGGTATAAAATTTTCCTATGCATTCATTCATTATAAATTGTAAACTTTAACTTAATAATACGTCGTTCCGTAACGTATCTTTACCTTAAATATATAACTTCAAAAAGTCGTCAAAGTTTTCCTTCTAACACAATAATGTTTATCGTAAATCATTTATGGGAAACTTACTTATGAAACTTTACACAATATAAATGTTTATGTACTTAGTTAGTAGGGAAAAGTTAAAGAGAATAACTAGTGTGTCACTATATATGTATGATGGTATATACTACTGCACTTACATTTATATTTGTTACATTTTATTATTATACATACATAATACATATATATAATAATATGTATTTGAATTTGTATATTGAAAACTGTAATGCAATTCATTCGATTTACCATCTCACATATTGTGTATACCATACACGCCATATCATGTTAGTGTATATAAAGTAACATTGTGTAATGAACATAAAGAGCGGCATGCTTTTCTGAACATAAATAATTGTTTTGTTGTGCTCTCTCTGGGTACTTAACACTAGCTAGAAATTATATATAGATATATATATATATATATACGATATCTAATATATAATGAACACAATAGCTTATACCTATATTTCACTAGATTTTACTGCACAGTAAATTTGATTTCCATAATATATTACATACATGATTAGGTTAGTATATAAATGTTTTACCATAAGTATATTATAATAACAATAAAGATTTGAATTTCGGTAAAGTTGGTATATAAACAATATAATTTACAGAACACAACTTCGAAATGGAGCCACATGGCTGAAATGGTGTAAATAACAATAGAATGGAGACCAGAGAAATGTTTTGGTTCAATGCTATATTTTATTAATATAAATAACGATAAATTTAATTAAGTTAAGCAATAATATATTTGATGATGATTTTCCATAGAGCTTTATGAACAATTAAATTGTGCAAAAACAGAATAAAAAAAAGAAAAAAAGTTATTATAGAAGAATTCTGAAACTTCTTTGGGTTAGTAAAATGTTTTGGTTTGGTTTGAGACAAACAACAAATCCATTTATGACAGATGTTACATCATGATCTGATGTACATTTAAATTTTAAATTGTATATTTTTACTTCTTTTTTATTTTTATTTCATTTTAAAGATTTTATCAGACTAATTCCTAAAAAAAAATCTCTGAAAAGTTTAATAGTCTAGTCTTACATGTAGTGCATTTTCACTGTATTACGCACACAGCTTATTATTAGAATTACAAAAAAAAGGAAAAATAAAAATGCTTTTTTAAATATTTTGAGTAGTTCATCTGGATTTGCATTTTATACTTCTTGTTAACAACATTAACTTTCTGCATAACAATCAGTTATTAATTTACATCCGCAATACAATTATATATAATAATTAAGAATCATAAAATTATATGTTTGAATCTATCTTTACAAATTTATTTAACTTTCGAACGAATTATAACTGATATACTTCAATTTCAATAGAAAAAGAGTTACATGTCGAAAATATATGTTGAATATATGCGCTATATTTAGATAAGGATTTATGTAGATTTGTGAACAATTGTATATTGTGTTTTTCTATGCTGACTGCTTATACCCATTTATTATGAATGATGTACAAATGTCTAAAAACAATATACAAAAACTTTGACAATTTAGAAAAGCTTTCTATGTGAATTAAATGTACCTTTTTACAAGACGTTATAATGTACTTGGGTTTGGGTCGCAGTAACTACATAAGTTACAAGTTTATTTAGCTAGAGGCTGAATGATAAATTTGTTATGTGTTTGCCTGTCAAGTTAAAGTAATCGGATGACAAGACAGTATTAACCAATAAATTATTGAAAGTGTTTAAATGAAAAATCGAAAAAAATAACAATTAAAAACCTATAACTTATATAAATTTGCGAAATATAAAAATATACATAATTAAATATTTATAGCTAGATCTAGGTGTTTAAAAATATTAGAATACCAGAATTTTTTTTACTGAGTATCGCATAGCTTTGTCAACACATTTCTTACTACATTTTTTACATGCGATTCTTTGAAAGTAAATTGAATGTAATTTAATTTGTCTTTGGTTTTTATCAACAACCATTATACCGAAAATGTATTATTAATATAAATTCTCAATTCTCTCAACAAAGAGATATTCGAAACGTACATAAATCCAAAATTAAAAATCAATAAATAACATTTTTCTTAGTTGAATAGCATTCAGACAAATCGAGTGAAACTGTTTTAGGGGTTTATTTTTGTGTGTGTTTCCGAAATTGTAAGTAATTAATTACATGAGTTTCATCCTTAAGTCTCGATGGTGTGATAAGAGCCTTTCAGCAAAAAAAAAGTACAAAAATTTTATGTGAAAACTTTTCGAAAACTTTTTTTTCCCTTACTCGTCTATATCTAACCAAATACTAAAGGAAAGTTATATCATTCATTGAACACCTCAAACAAGCATTCCTAAAATTAAGAAGAAAGTTTCTATTTGTCGGTTTCTGATGGATAGTATTATATGACATATCTATAGCTCTACACAGTTTATTTAGGCATAGACATATAATAACACAGGCAATGTTATGCTATTATCATCAAAAACGACAAACAAATAATAATGAAATATAACTAGATCTATCGATATTGAGCGAATATAAAAGAAAATTGGCCAATACACAAAATTTGATATAAAGCACAAATAAAAATTATTAAAACTCAATGGTAATAAAACAACTATTTCTTCTATATTTCTTAAAAAGTAATTTAAACAAAGTAAAATAAAGATATCCATTTAAGCATTATTGCAATTGCTAGTTTAGTATACTTTTATATTAGTATTTGTATTTGAAATTTACTTAAGACTTTGCCGATTTTAATATATCGACAAAATGATTTTAAGAGGATTTACTTGGATACAAATACTGGAAATATACAAATAATTGAAATGCATTTCAATTATTGGGGAAAATCGTTAGCTATCAATTACAAATTTGAAATTTAGGTTTTGTTTTATATAAGAAAGTGCATATTATGTGAAATACAGAAAAAGAATAACTGGAACCACTAGTAAATTGAGAGCACTTATAATTTGTCAATCCATGAAAATAAATATCAAAAAGAAATTATTTATACGAGTACAAGCAAACTCTTCTTAATTTAAATGTAACAGCAATCATAAATTTAAATGTTTTTGTTTCTGCTCTTTAATAAAATTGAGTAGTTTTTATTAAAACCAAAAACAGAAAAATCTCTATATATATTTGTTTGCACTTGCATCTTAGAATCGTCTTTTATATAACATCAAATAATATATATATACAATAATATGTATAATTCTTTATGTATATAAATATTGTATATATGGAGGGCGTTCAGAAAGTACAAACTGCTTGTGTATAACTATAAAGACTATCATTTAAAACTATAGGAGGGCCGTGTATCATGCTGGCCCCAGAAATTGATGCTAATGCAAATGCATATATACGATGCAGTTGCTGTAAAATTGCAGGGGCCAGCAAGATACACTCATAGAAGGGGTCAATAATTAACTATAACTATAAATCACATGTCTAATTAAACATCCTTTTAAATGGAATATTTGCATTCAGAAATCAGAAATCATTTATATATTTTGATAATAAGTTTGTGATTTTTTTTTTAAATCGCTAAATTTAACGACGAAGCCTAATTATGTAAATTTAACCTATTTATTTTAACTTTAAATTCATGATATCTTCAAAACTCTATTAGTAATGTAATTAAGAAATATTTACATAATTTAGACTTAAAAATGCCCTCATGACGAGTTTGAAGTTAAATTTAAGTCAAAAAAAAAAATGAGAAAAATAATTAATTAAGAACTTCATTTTTGACTCTTGGACGGATTGAACTTAAACAAACGATTTTTTTCTTTCTGAACGCACTCATTGTATGTGTATACATTTATTTATATAGCTCTTCTGAATAACATCTGCATGCACAAATATAATACTTATAATACTTACGTTACATTACATTTTTGGTTCTCTTTCTTTCTTCATTTTTTTTTAGTTTACATTTTACTCAAAGTTCTTCAGTCTGATTTCAATAGGAAAAATATCCTCGTAATATTATAATATAATATACTGAAAGTAAATAGCAAATATCACTTGAAGTTACGTTGAGATTTTAAATCAGACCAATGTATAGCTTGCATCTTTTACATTATATTAAAATTTTAATATAATATATTTATAATATGGAGTATAGAAAAGAAGAAGATAGACATTAACAATATTAGACACAGTGTGGCAATATAGGTACCAAAGAGAGCTTAAAGTATAAATGAGTTTTCTTCGTACGATGTAATATATACAATATATATTTTTAAACAGTTGATATCATATCAGGTATATAATAAACGATCGTATACGAACACTTATTATACGTATCGCATATAATGATAGAATCAATGTTGTGCAAAAACTAAAAAGAAGTAAAGTGAAGAGGAAAAGGATATTTATATAATTTATTTATGTTGAGAAAAATCAATGTTTTATTTTAAAGATGTTTGGTTTTAAATATAAAAGTGGCAGGATACATTTGCATTATTATTTATTTATTTATTTGAGAAATGTATACAGACAAGAGAATTTGCATTTATTTACACAACACTTTTATATTTGAAAATACTATATGCGATATCTGACATTCAATTTTATTGTTATACAATCACAATATTTGTTTTAATGGAATTTATTATTAGTTATCATTCTTATCACAGCCAATTGAAACTAATATAAAATATAAAAACTTTTAACGCTTTCATTTGTGAAAAAATATCTGTTTTTTCGTCATTACCGACATTTTAGTTAAATTATAAAATTACTAACTAGTTGTTTCTATATGATAACTATAAAATTTATATATAGTTTTATTCAATTTGAATGATAATCTAACCTATGATAGTGTAGGGTGTACGTACTCTAACATCGAAAATCAAGTAAAATAAATAATGTAGAACTACTAACTTCACAAAAAAATTAAAATTTTATAGGTTTTTACAACAAACTAATGTAGGTAACTAAGATTAACATAATACCTGAACTGATTGTTTGAGGTAAAATGCAAAGTTTTGAAAAATAAAAGAAAAAATCCATTAAAAAAAGAAAAAAAAAATGGATTATAAGTAGGTAAAACTTCCAGATAAGTAAAATCAACAATATTTTTTCCATACTTTTAAGTGCATTTAATTTCAAATACCTCAGTATAACATAGGTAGAGGTTACATTTATATTGTTACGTAAATTTTATTATATTGAGCATAACTTAGTTCCCAAACTATTTTTTTTTTCTTTTTAATGCTTGTTTTTTACTTCAATAAAAACTTTAGTAATGCCTACATCCAACTCACCCCAACTATTTATCCAAGAAGTCTAAATGTAGATTAAGTTTAAATTAATTAGATAAGTTATTTGTTTTATTTTCCTACTCAAGAGTCTGCGAATTCTTTTCGCATATAGATTTATATTTATTACATCAATTTGCGTCATATAAAATGGAATGCATAGATAATATGTATCCATAAGGCATTTATATTATAGTTAACCATATTTATGCATTATATACTTACGTGTATAATTTTAACTTTTCCTGAATACCGGAAAAATTGATAAGAATAAAAATTTATTATGTACACATAAAAGTTTTTCAATGGTATTCATATAATAATCTACATGGATTACATCGGTACCTATATAACAACTATTTGGAAACTTTGAAAACTATTGGGTTTTCCGGTTAATTAAGCTTATTTATGTTTTCAATTTTTTTTTTCTTTTCCTTTTTTGTGTATAAAATGATAGAGGGTATATTCATAAGTCTTGTATAATACTGTACTGTATGGATACCTAGTGAAAAATAAAATAAAATAAAAATTCAATTTTGTTATGGTGTATGAAAAAATATTGAATCTGAATGTAATCAGAGAAATTATGTTAATGCTGGCATTTTCAGTAATGATTAAAATGAACATTTAATATTTCTGACAGAAATAAAACATTACCGTAATTTTGAATAATTTTCAAATTTCTGAAGAGTTATTTTTTGTAGATAATATCTTCGTTATTTTCTATCTATAGTTTATTGGGAAATCGAAATATTTTCTATTCATTTTCTTCTTTTTTTTTTTTGTAATAGCCCACGTTCCTCATAAATGATCATCATTTTGATGAACCAAAAATAAATTTTAATTTCGAAATATTTTTCATGAAAAATGGTTTTATTTAGTTCCACATTTATTATTATAATATCTCCAAAAAAAGAAATATTTTTGAATTCATTTTTAATTACAACAATTTATTGATTATTAATTTAAGTGTCGACATGTCATTATATAACATATAGCTGAATAGTTCTAAAAAAGAATAAAAAAAAGCTTTTAAAATTTAAATTGAAAATCTATTTAATATTGGAATCTGATTGAAAATTGTAATCATTATTGAATTAAATTTTGAGTGGCTCCATTGAAAATTTATGTTTTATCCATTCGATCAATGATTTATACTTATAAATCGAAATTGATAGATAGATAAAATTTTCTATATTCACATAACAAAAATATTTAGTGATTTGATTTAGTCGTAGTCGCATGTCATTTCATTTACATTATAATTCATAAATTTGCACAAATTCAATTGATTTTATATTTCATCTGCATTAAATAAATGTCTTATATTATTATATATTGTGTATGGTTTGTATTGAACGCATAATACAGAAATTGATTTGAATTATTTCGGTTCTAAATATTATGTATATATATTGAATAGATACGAGCAATTGTATAAATTTCAGTGTATGGTATTGCTATTGGTGTTCATTTCATTTCTATTCCATTTACACAGAAAAACCACACATTTACCATTTATATTATTAGATGTATGTAACATTTTAACATATTTGAGAATAATAGAACTATATATTATGCATTATTGGATAATAATTGATGGTTCATATTGCATTCTAAATATAACATACATGTAACCAACTTATGTAATTTATACTCAATTAGTTAATGGAATTTATTTCTAAATTAGTAGCCTATTAGTGTAAATCATCAATGGTTTTCTATTGAGCCACTGATAATTGTTATGCAAATTGTCGCAAGTTTTATATTTGGGGCAATAATTTAAAATCATTCAGAATCTAATAAAATACTTTATGGTCTCGAATTTTATAGTGAATAAAGGAAACTAATACATTAGTTAATAATAATAAGTCGTTCATATAATTAAAACTGTCTTATATTTCATGATTTCTAGAATCCGTAAACAATCATTTTTTTTTTCTTATTATACAGTGTTAAATGCATTACTCACAATCAGATGGTTGTTGAAATGGTCTTACTTATTATATTTTTTGCTTATCGCTATAATCTTAAGAAAATGTAAAAAAAATATTTCTTCATGTATTTCTTTAGTCGAGGCTAATAATGTATTTTAACTAAACAGCAACATATATAAATAAGCCGTTCGTAAATATATTTGACACAAATGAAATAGCATATTTATCGTTATATATATCAGTTATTTGTGAAAAAAAGGGTGCGAATAATAATATTAACAACTTTACCCTTTTAATGACTTGACAAACACAAATATAGATTGATACGCATGTACATATAATTCTAAAACTCTATGTAATATTATTAGATAATTTTCATCGTCCGTGCTCTATATTATACATAAATGTACCTATAAAGGAAATGGATGTTCTTAGTATAACAATATCCGTGTATAAAACTAAAAAAAAAAAACTAATTGGCAAAATGACGAACACATTTATATTATATTTATAGAGGCATTTATAGTTATGCATTATACTATAAATATTTAACTTCGACAATGCGAACCAAAATAGACAAATTTAAATAAAATAAAAACAGATTTATCAGAAATCTGCCAATCCCTTTTGTGCCACCCAAGAACAGGTAAAAAAAATTATACCCTCAGTAATGATAAAAAAAAAATAAAAAAATAAATGCTCACGCATTAAATATTGATGATATTATGGTGGCTGATGAGGTAGTAACGGAAATGTCGAACGAAGTATGGGAGGCGTTTGTAAAGCGCTTGACGCGCTATATATAAGGTACAAACCAATATATATAAAGTACATATCTATATCTAGGACAATAAAAGGTCACGCGATCTTATGAAAAGAAAATATTGTCATGTCGTAAATTATTTTTTTTTAGAGATAAAAGAAACATTTTTTTTTCTTACAAGGAAAAATACGTATATAATATATATATTTAAAAAAAAAAACACAAGACACAATTTTTGTGTGAAAGTTTTTCTTTTATATGAGACAATACACACCCTGGAATGAGTAGGTAAATATGCACAGTTCTGTATGAAGTTCGAGGACCTATATTATATAATGATATATGAGCAACAGAATATTGATATAATGTGTTCGTGTAGAATTATATTCGTTATTCGTAAGTGTTAAAAGAAGGCAAGAGCAACAAAAACAAAAACAACAACAAAAAAAACCAAGAAACATAAGAAAAGCTTTTGACAATAGCGTCGCGAAAAATTTAACAAACAAAAACAAAAGCAATCACGTTTCGAGTGTGTACCTACGTCCTATACGTCCTATCTTCAATTTCTTTTCGTGAATATAAAATTTATTTTCTTTTGCGTACCTACATTCTATAAGAAGTGATAATAAAAAAAGTTCCTAGAGGCATTTTTTTTTTTTGAGAATGAACAAAGACAATTTGATACTGTCGATAACTCTATAATAAGTAAAGTCTATAATAATATATTATGCGAA
Organism: Catotricha subobsoleta; assembly: GCA_011634745.2. Lineage (NCBI taxonomy): Eukaryota > Metazoa > Arthropoda > Insecta > Diptera > Cecidomyiidae > Catotricha > Catotricha subobsoleta. Next base: position 9,836 of record JAABKK020013004.1, read on the forward strand.
AAGATAATAAGAGTTTTTGTTTATTTTAAAAATTGCTTTTATTTTTCTCATTTCTTTAATACACCTGAAAATTAAATTAATTTTTTGAACAATAATCAATCATGCCATGCAAAAGTTAAAGTATTTTATCCATTTTAAGCATGAACATTATTTCTAATAATTGAGACTGATTTCAATTGGCGTTGCGCGGTAAATTTTGCTAAAAGTAGGGATGCATCGATAGTGTTTTTTTTTTTTTTTTTTAGAAAAGTTGAATGAATAGCTATTAATATATTATTATTAATAAAAAAACGAATATTAAAAAAAAATGTTTTTAACTTAATTTGCATAAAAATTAAATTTAATTATTTTAACGTCATAAAGGAATTAAGATATTAATAATACATTTTAATAATTGTAAAAGAAAAAAACACTAATCGGTAATTATTCGGTGAACCTTGTAAGAATCGACGAATACGAATATAGTAAGTAGTACACCGAATATTTTTAGTATTCGTTCCATAAAGCATAAAGTTAAGCTCGCATCGCATTCAAGAAACAAGGTAGTTTAGCTCATAAACAAAACATTTATTCATGATAAACACTTTTTATGATAATATCAAAAGAACCAAAACTCAAATAGTAACAAAAAGTAATTTGAAAATCATTTGGACAAAATCGGGATCTGAGTTCGTCTTTTATTGTATCGACATTAGGAGCATTTACTTTAATATATTTTATTCTGTCTTCATTTTATTTCTTACAAATTCAAATATATAAGCTGTATTCAGTGCCTGTTATGTATTTTATTTCAATTACATTTTATGTGGATAATTATCTTTATTTGCGGATTTGTAAACATTATTTATGATTTATTCAAGTAAGATTTAATTTACATTTAGATTAAAATAACTATTTTAAATGATGTGTTCAATGTATTTCATTCTAATACACAAAACACTAACTATCAAACATATACAAAAAGTAACTTAAATGTTAGAGATGGAGTTATATTAAGCATTTGTACTTCGATATCGATAAAATTTAAATTTGTTTTGCGATGTAAATGTAAATATGCAGATTACCAAAAACCTATATTAAACTCAAAAGGTATTATCTTTTTTTTTATTTTGTTTATTGTTAGTTAGATATTGTTGTTGTTGTCGTCGTCGCCATCCGTGTCGTGTACTCGTGCACACCAATAAATCAAAATTGAAAATGATTTATTGCTTTGCAGGAATTTTCGAATAATAATTCGCGAATTTTAGCAATTTTTATATCCGTTTGGTTTTGCTGGACTGTAATATGTCAAGTTCGTTTTATAATTTATGCAAAATTCACACCACCGACTCATAAATGTATATTTGTTTGTTGTTGCTTTTGTTATTGTTGTTGTATAACATTCTATTGAGTAATTAACTATTATTACGTTAATATATGTCAGTCTCTATAGGCCTTTGCTATATATTAAAAGGTCATTATGTTAGAGGTAGGGATAATATGTTTTTCGTTAGAAGTTTAAAAGCTTTTAAAAGGGTTGACTGGTTTTAACTGAATGTACTGGTATTTTGTACATATATATGCTATTAATATAATGTTGGCTCTTTAGTAAATTTATATATTATATATATAGAATTTTACATAGTCGTCGAAATCTTGGGTGTTTATAAAATAAAACATCTTTAGGCATAGCGCACCATCATTATTTTGTACATTACGTGAGTATTTCATTTATTGTTTCTATTTGTTAATAACCCTTTTTAATCTTATTTTTTTAATCGCGGCAACTTTTTAGTTAACTTTAATTATTTATGTGTAATTAAAAGTCTTTTTAAAAATTTCAATCTAATTGAAAATGTCGCTGTCATAATTTTTCGCAAAATATAAAAACAAGACAACAGCATTAAAATATATTATATAAATAGAAAGTGTTAAAAATAAAACTAAGAAAATGAAAAAAATAATCGTCAAATTTTCTATATTTAACGAATTTCATAAAAAAAAAAAAACAAATGAAAAAAGCAAATCCATTATTAACAAAAAATAAAAGAAAGAAGAGAAAACCGGAATGATAAAAAAATGTAAAACAATAATATATTGATATATAGTTACATTTTTTTTTTTATTATTGTTGTTGTGTCAATAATCCATTTTTATAATACTATTTCGGCTTCAACAAGTTAATCAAATTCCCTGAGGCTGTCGATCCCGCATCCGACCGCATCGTCATCATCATATAAATAAAAAAATCCAATATATCCGCATTTGAATTTTAAACAATTTTTTTTTGCGATTTCTTTCTCTCCGCACTTTCCGGCGTGCTGGCCATATTATGAGTAAATATCTGTTATTTTTTTTTTTTAAGTAAAATAATTTGTTCATTGAACTGAACCGCATATTATATTTTATGGCAATTGACCCAAGGCGTTAATTAATGTGGCGGTTTTGTCGTGTGATGTAAATCAACATAAACATCATGAATATTTGTCAATATATTTCAATGGTTTAAAAAAGAAATTATAATTTTTATTCCATGTATCGACAACAGAATTTTACATTTTTCCCAATAAACAATTATTTTTAATGTACTTATTAATAAATGATCCTCTATAGAATACATAAATTAGTGGCAGGAATATCAAAATTTTCCCCTCAAATATAAATGTGAATAAAGAGAATGTAGAAATTGATCCTCTAGTACAATCTAATCGACCCCGTTAGATTGATCATCTAGAATATCAAAATTATCTACTATTATATAAAACTACGTCTTTGTCAGTCAATCACTTCATATTAAAGACGATCAAAATATATATCCCCTTTATACCACATTTTAATATTTTAGTGGATTAATTTTAATTGTTTTTTAGTTTGGAAAATTGTTACGAAATTTTTATAAGGGTCCATGGGGATATGGTCAAACGTGTGGTACGAAGTAAATGAACAGCGCCATATCAGATATTCTAATCAAAAATAATTAATAATCTTCAATCGAAATTAACTATCGGTGGTAGCTAATAACTGTCGAAATATTTAATTTATACTGTTTTAATTAAATTGTATTTGAAATACTAATAATAAATACATATAAATTAATCTATACAATTCCAGCTAATGAATAAATAATAAATTTAACAAATAAATGCCAATTTATAAATTTTATACAATCATATAACATGTTATGAATATCGAATTTAATTTATGATCTATGAATTATATAATACACGCACAAAACCTATATACTCGTATGTACCTACTAAATGCAGAAATATTTATTATTCAATTTGTGTATAAAATACCACAATTTCAAAATTATAAACTAAACAAATTACCTATACGTGCTCTTCGCAGTTATATTAATATGTATTGTTATTATTATTGATTTGTAGCAATTTGATATATATAAAGTAAATGCATCTGACTAGACTATTTTAATAATTTTTATTGAAATCATTCTAAATGACTATACCGAAATATCGAAGAATGGTCTTAGATTTAATGTAATTCACTATCAGATATTTTGTATTTATAATTATATTAAATCTAAAATGGCTACAATATTTGTAACAGATCCTTTATTGACCAATATCGATATTGTTCAGCTCTTTAAGTAGCATTATAAAACAACTGAGACTGAGACAATATCTTTAAATGTAGAAAAAATGAGCATCATTACCTCAAACGAATCTGTAGTAAACCCATAGAAACAAAAAATTACATTTTTATTATTTCTGTCCCAACCGACCGACCATCTATTAGACAGTTTTGGTTTCAAGCAATTGTTATATCGTTTCTTTTCTAAATCATCATTGCCACCATTGCCACCATTAACAAAAGAATTCCAACCAAAAGAAAGAAGCAAAAAAATTTACTCTTCATTGAATTTCAATCTTATAGAAAAATCGTTTTCTTTTGTATGGCTTTGTTTTTTTTCATTCTTCCTTTTTTTCTGCGAAATATACTTATAGTTGTTTAGATATCTTCTATTGGGCACATATAGTTAACTAGATGCCTATACACCCATACTGTTATATACATACAAGCTACCTATATTTAATGTGAAGGCTTGGTATAGACTATATAGAGACACAAGGGAGGTTTGTGTAGATGAGAATAAGGGTGCCCTTTTTTATTTTAAGTTGGAATGTGTTTTTTACGAAAAATATATACAAGTTTCTTTTCTAGAATGAATATAATACAAATTGTCTTATATAGTATACAAAACGATATACAGGTAGTACATATATGACACGTAAACAATAAAAAAAAAATCCGAGTAAAAAATTTATAATAAAAATAAAAAAGAAATCGTAAATGGAATTTGAAATTTGTTCACTCTTCAATAATAATAATGAATGTATTTCTTTTTTGTACTGGATTGGTTTCAATGAATTTAGTCATTGTATTTTATTTTATGGCAAATAGAAACGTAAATAAAATTTAATCTAGAAATCAATTGTTAAAATCTTAAATTTTATGTCGGCACAAAATTAAAAGAGTATAAATTATTTTTCTTTTTTTTTTTGTGAAAAAAAACAAGTTTGGATTCAATCCAAAAATCATTTTTCAACTGATATTAATAAATACAATTAAATAACAATCAACACATAGGCAAAATTATGATAATAGTAGAAGTTGGCTTAACAATTGTGAAAATGTATTTCTGCACAGCACTTTGGAATAGGTCTATTAAATGTTATTCGAAAAAATAGCAGACATAAAGAAATCAATTGATTTATAGGAGGCTTGCCATAATGATGTTACACTTGAGATAAGGTAAATAGACTCAAATTTTGTATAGATTGATTTTGTTCAATAAAAATGTAGTTCCAATTGTCTGAAATGGTCTTTTGATAAAAATAATTGTTATTTTAGATTTTTATTTTGGTATTCTTTTACACTTATACAATGACTGAGGGTTGTTTGTAAAATTATTGAAACGCCTGTTATATCTTTTAATGTAACATACATACAAAGCATTCAATTTTACATATAATATTTAATGGCCTTAAAATCTTATTTATTTAATGTAACAACCTAACATATAGAATGGTATTTGCAGCTCACAGATTTTAATTTGATTTTCGAATTGTTATCTTAATATTATATCAAAATGATTTTTTCACATATATTATATCACTCAAATTTGTGTCAATTTTAAATTTTGTAAATAAATAAATAAATAGGTATTTATATAAAATATAGTTACGATTACGATACGACATACATAAACAATAAATATATGTCAATTTTGAATATTCAGTTAACGAATTTATCGATGATTCTCTAATTATAGAAAGTATATCACAGATAAAACTAAATTTTTACTAATAGTTTTGCTCTAGGAAATATGATTTTATTTTCAAATTCGCATATATTAAAATTCGTATAAATACCATAATAATGCCGAAACCTCCACTGGAAATTGTAACTGACTGCAACCAAATTAAATAGGTTTTAATAAAATAGCGGTAGAATTTTGCAACCGTTAAAATTAATCTTATATGAATAATTTCAAATTATTTTAACCCTATAGAAAAATAGTCGTATGAGAACAATTCAAACGAACAAAAATCGATGATATTTTAATTAAATGAAATTTCATTTGGAAAATTGCATATACTTCTTTTTTGAGTAATACATAGTAAATTTAATTCGAACACTAATTTAAAGTGACCCCCGATGCTTCTCTATACATTCAATAGAATACAAGGGTTGAGTAAGTATATGGTACCTGTATTTTAAAAAGCTTTTCAGTATCTTCAATAGCTAGTGCTTCTTGTTTAGTACATTAGTATTGAAAATATTACCGCAAGTTATAATTCTACATGTAAAGCGTAAACGCAGTTTCAGTTTCTCTTTTTGAATAATCTGTTTTCTAATCAATAAGAGAAACAATAATCATTACCGCTTTCTTTAAATCAACTAGTAAGTAATTTTAATAGGATTAATTCAGTTCTTGGTGCGTCAATAATAAAAAATTAAAAAGCACTCATTTCGATACTTTGAAAGTATTTCAAATACAAATTAAAATATATTATTAAACTGCAAATAAAAGTGAATTATATTAACAATATATATTAATATTTAAAAATTAATATTTATCATAAATCTTATTGGCTTTTAATAATGTCCGTTTTTGAAATGAACCATACTTTAGTTTAGTTATCTTTAGGTGTATTACGAACTGTAGTGAAGGAAAATAATTATTTATTCATTTAGTATTTTTAATGAAAAATGAACTGAATACAACGAGACAAATGAAAGTCTCATATAAATTAAATTAATTTAATTTCTTTCGATGTTTTATAATTTAATTATTATTATCCGTTATATCATCTCTCATAAATCTGTAAATACAAAATGAATATTATTCTGGATTTCATATACCTATTAGCAAACATCAGTACAGTTTTCTCGACCTCTCGAATGTTGCAGAAGAAAATTCTTATTGAAAAATTATGAAATCAAAATCTTATGTATATCAATTTCTGTTTATTGAAGTTTTGGTATTATATTCTTTTTGTAGAATATATTATTTTCAGGATGAAAATATATTTGGTATATATATTACAACTTTCATTATAATGAAAAATGCCGTAATATTTTAAAATTTTCATGACTATGTGTTGGAAAAGGGACAATTTGAAAAATATATGTGATTTGAAAGTGAGAATAAGAAAATTTGATTGAAAAGTATATTCATAGATATTATAAATAGAAAATATATTTTTAGTATTTCAAATACATCAGAGTAAACAAATAATTATCACGTATTTTAAATACATATTTGTATTTGAAATACTACCAAAATCTGATACTACTGACACTCTCAGTACACTCACTGTTGATAGAATTTTATTCATTAAATTGTTTAAGATAAAATATAAGAAGAACGAGATCAAATGTGTTTATTATTGAAACATATATATTCTTATCAAAAATTTAAATTATCTTTTCGCGAAGTGTTTATTGTTGTTAAAATATTATTATTCTATTCAAATTTATGGCTGTTTATATATTGTCTCATAAGTCAGATGTGCTTAAAGTATTTAAGGTAATGTATGTAAACATTGCATACAACATTTATAGAAACATAGTAAAAGTACCAACTTAATTACATACGAAATTATAATAAATTGTAAGCATTGAAAACATTTGTTTCAATTAAAATGAAGCCTAATGAATGTACAAAATTATTTTAGTTGAAAATATATTCTAAAGAAACGATTCAAGAGATTTGAATTTATTTTAAATGTATTTATAAATCATATTGGCACTTTCTGTTCAAAGTTAAGCTTTCCTATTAATTTTATTAAACAACACAATATTCATTAATTAGCGGTTTGAGTAACTATAAGTTTACTTGGTCTTGCAAAGAATTTAATGCACAGAATATCGTGCCAAACAATATTTTATGCTATAGAATTTACATTTTAAGTACATTTATAATATTTACATTTTAAGTACATTTTGGCCGAAAATCTGGTCTCCATTGGAAACATAAGAAAATAAACAATTAATTTAAAAATCGATTTTATCTAAATGGTAGAAATTGACAGACTTTCTGTTTTTCACATTTAATTTAATTGTATATCATTTATATTGGAAAACACCACTTATTACAATAACGTTAAATTAACAATTTTACGCATTTTATTTTGTTTTCTTTATATTGTCAGAGAAATGGCAATATCGCGTATAAGCCACAACTTGAAAATGTGAATATGAAGTAAATAAAATAAAATAAAATAAATAAATAAAATTAACGACAGAATTATTAATGCAGAAATATTCAAATGAAAATTAATGCTATTTAAATTTAAATAAATTAATATTAAATAATTGAAATTTTATTTAAATAAATTTAATTTAGAGGCGCCTTAATTCAACTAAAAGTTGAATAATTTTTTAAGTGCACTTCAAATTCGGGTGTGGATCAATAATAAAATATTTTTTAAATCAAATTTGAGATTTGATTTTTATTACTTTTTTTGTATGTCGGAAATATATTCGATCTTCTGAATATCTGAATTTCTAAATACGTGAAGATTGACAAATATATTTAGAATTAAATTACCAATATATAGGTAGATTTAGTAAAAACTGTGGGATATACAGTATTATAATTTCAGCGACGAAATATTCTGCTATTTTCGTTGTGCCCAAATGATTTTTATTTATTTATATTTTGTTTATCACAAGGAATATTGTGTCGAAAAAGATTACACAATAAAGATTATGGAAAATCGTTCTGAATATAGAAAAAAAAAATTGGTTTAGATATAGAAATTTCGTAATCTGATATTAGTTTGTCTTCTTGATGAACAAAATTTATATTATATACCACATTCAACGTTATTTTTGTTAGCTATACAATTTGATAGTGTGACACTAACTCGAAAATGGTTATATACGGGGATACGGGTTTGACTTATATATTATATAAATGTGAACATTGTTGTATATGCGATAGAGTTTTATTTTGTTTTATTTTATTTTATTTTATTTTTTGTACACGAAAATGAAAGAAAATTCCTTATGGGAACTATAAAAAGATTGGTTGTTATTGCTATTTTCTGGTACACAACTTCATATGAACATGTACATTGTATATCGTTGGTGCATGTTTTCTTGTTCCGCATAAGTTTTTCTTTCGAACAGCGGTAACGTACAACATACAATAATATACATCGAACACAGGTAGGTATATTTTCTTTTCATTTATAGGTTAGTATATATTGTAAAGCAACCCGGCAAATGTAAGAGGTATGGTCTGGTTTTTTTGTTTTCTTTACTACATATTTTTTTTTTGCGTGCTCTATAAAGTCACAAAATAAATTGTCAGAACATGTTGAAATTTTCACGTAATATAATGTTCATTAATTTTATTGGACATTGTAAGACGGAAAAATATTTTAAAACATTTTTATTAAATTTATTAGAATTTCAAAGCGCTAAATTATTTCAAAAAATGTTTCTTATGTTTGTTCGGTTTTGGTTCTTCATTTTCAACATAATTAAATTTTAGCTTTTTTTTTTCTTTTACAAAACCATGGAGGCAGAAAACATATTATATCCAAAACTCTACTTTTCTATTGAACCATTTGCTATTGATTATCCATTAATTCTCGACAGTAAATTTAGCATTGATAGAAAAAAAGAGACTTGAAATTTATTAAATAGTAAGATTGATTTTAATCAAATTGAATAATAATTCAAAAGCATTATCTACCTGCTTGACATCCAATTAATTTTCATTATAATCTCTAATATGACTTTTTCAACTTTATAAGAATAAAATCCGGGAGATAAAAGATTTCTATAACAAAATTGTATAAAAAAAAAAATGAAAAAAATAAACATTTTTCTCTTATAAAAGTAAGTAAAAACTAAAAATAAATTCTTCCAGAGCAAAGACACTAAAAACACATTATTTAACCTGAAAAGGAAAGAAATTTGAAATACTCAGACGATAATAATTTATCTTATATAACTTGTCAAAATGAAATAAAATATATTACGTAGGTACCTTCAAGCCAGCGGCAACTTATATAAACTTATCCATCAACCACAATTTTCCAAACCATTGATTTGTACGTAATTGCAAAACACATATAATGTAGGCAATAGATGATTATTATATATATTATATATCCATATATATAAGTCTTTATAACAGACATAATAAAATTCTGATAAACGGAAAGCAAATGGAACAAAACGTCTATATGTCAGTTTTGGAATCATTTCTATATTCAGACTAATCAATGTACTTGGTCTATGAAATAGAAATATTAATGATTGAGGTGTAATACTTTTAAAATTCGTCTGTAATCAACATTCACGTATTCTCGCCACCAAATATTTCTACCATTAATTTTACTTTGTTTAATTGATCCTATACCTATAATGAAGGATAGGAAGCAAATTTCAATACCTAATTTAGTTTTTAGTATTTGAAATTTGATAAAATGCACAAGCTGTAAACTTTATATAAAATACGTGAATGAAATCAGTTGTGTCGTTGTCGTAAATAATAAATAATAAAAAAATATAAGAAAAATTTAAAAGCAGACTGATATATTATTTCATCTAAACTTATAGAAAGGAGTGTCAGAAGCTTCAGGGTATAATTCGATTTAAAATTATGATAATAAAATGATTTATTAATAGATTGGATATTAAAAAAGGAATCTAATGAATTTTTGGATTAAGTAGGTTTTTAAGAATTCAACCAAAATAAACCAGATTTTTTAAATAATAATGTTACGAAGGTTCATAGCTTACCTATTCCGATCTGTATATCATATTATTTCGGTTGAATTGATAAAATATATAAAAATATCAAAGTCTGAATTCATAATAATAATTTTGAATATATTTATGCATGGCCGCAAAATAATATTATCGATCAATTTCTTATTAATAACAAAAAAATATGCGTCATTATTAATTTGAATCTAATTATTAAATCTGTTAATTATTGTATTCAACAAAACAATGCATGTAAAAAAAAAAACCTTTTGATGTAAACCAAAATATATATAATTGTAAATTGCATATTATACTATTAAAAATTGATGCAAAAATATGAATTATAAATGAGAAATGTATATTTTTTCTATTTAAGTATTATTCTATATGTAGTTCAACAAAAGAATGAATAGAAATATATTTATTTACATAAATAAAGCTATCTACTCGAAATTAAAGAAAGTATTCTTTATGTGCAATTTTCAACATAACTTTATTACTTCTTTCTCTGCTACGACAGTCTTCTATTCATTTTTATGAATTTTTTATTTGTTATTAAATTGCTTGTTTTTTTTTTTCTTTTTTTAAAGCATCTAAAGGTATTGTGGTCGAACGGGTAAAGAAAAATTTTACTTTTGAAAAATCTTATACTCTCGTTATTATTACGATCGTTAATTGTAGGAAAAGAAAACTGAACTAAATGGAGCTGAAGAAATGTCTACGATATTTCTTTTTGAAACAATTTTTTTTTTATAGTCTAAAAAAACCAATTAAATATTTTCTTTTGTACTCGAAACGAAACACATTTCATATTTTTTAGGATTGTAATTAATTTGAAAAACAATATAATCGTTTGAAATAATATCCTTAATAAAGCGAACAACTTAATACGAAAAGTACTTTAGCAACAGTTTTTTTTTTCTTTTTATGTTGTGCGAACTGTTTTCTGTGTAACGCTCTTTTTATTTAACTTTATAGTTTAAGATATTATTATTTTATTGTATTCACAATAAAAATTGTTTGAAACAATAAAGAATAAAGAGCTCAAGATAATCTATATGCCGTTATGCATGCATTTCTTTGAAGATGCAGTTTTCTTCTCAAATAAAATTATTATATTCACTATAATAATCAATGTAAAAAATCTACTGACTATATATTTCAGGATGATATTTTCTGTTAGTAGTATGATGGTATTCTTACATTATACACAATATTCTTTCAAATAGTGTGTGTGAGAATGTTTTTTTTTGTTTTGTAGTGAATTTTATTGCTAAGGCCGATACTACATCATAAGCTGCTAGCAGCTCAAATTACCAGCTAAAAAGAAGATATTTCGAAAAGTGATGATTGGATCAATTTAATGTAAAGACAAGAATGTAAGCCTCTCAAAAACACGAATTTTATTCAAACATTATTTTAGTGTAGCTTCTTGTATACTTTCCGAAATGTCTTAGTTTATAAGCTGCTAATATGCTAATTTTACAAATTAGCGGCTAAAACTAAAATATTTCGTAAAGTATACAAGCTACACTAAAATAATGTGTGAATAAAATGTGTTTTTTTGAGTGACTTACATTTTCGTTTTCACATTAAATCGATCTGATCATTACTTTTCGAAATATTTTCTTTTCAGCTGGTAAATTTCAGCTGCTAGTGTGTAGTATGAGCCTAAGATTGGATTGGATTGGATTAAAGGGGTGGATGAAATCCTGCATTCAGGCCGTCGAGCGGGCCCATTACGCATACCCCA
>JAABKK020013015.1:0-21821 GCA_011634745.2 Catotricha subobsoleta
TATTTATTTTTTTTAACCATTGAAAATTCTTAAAGTTATTAGCGAAAGAAAATGTGCAGTTCCGATTGTTGTTGTAATCACGCTGCAATGTTTAGAGATTGAATTGTTTTAGTTTTGCTAAGACAAAGATCGTCACGGCAAATTAGGCCGGTATCAACTGAACCCAATTCAGAAAGTATCAACTGTACCCAGCGTATTGTTTTGCACAAAAGTTGAAAATAAAAGAAATCAATAACTAATTGATAATCTTGTAGGTCGTAAAATGTAGTTTTACTTAACTCTTTTTTAATTGCTCTTTTATTTAAAGAGTAAATCAAAAAATAAAAACAAACAAGTTTTTTACTTTTGGTTGGAAAAAACACACTTTTATTTGTATCTTTTTTTTACACATCCAATCTTGTTCAAAATTTGTTTGGAAGTAGCAGTAAGTCAAATACGATGTCAAACTAATTTTATGTTCGATAAATCTATCGGGAAAAAAACTCAAAATATCAACTGAACCCAGGTATCAACTGAACTGAACCCAGCCTACCCTACAATCTAATAAACACTTTCAATTATTAAATATAATACAAATAAATTGTATATAATAGAGACTTAATATGGTCATGATGCTACATAAATAGAATAAATTAATAATAATGAATCAGGGATTGGAACCAAACCCAACCGAACCTCATCAAGGACCCGCTGCTTTTTTTTACTTTATAACCACCAACCGAACCCATACCATCACAAAACATTTTACAAGAACCAAACCTTTAGAACCGAAACCACATAATGAATAATAAAAAAAAAGTTATAATATATCATAAACTATTTTAAAATATCACTTTATGCAGTGAAAGTCTATTAACCATTTTGAATTTTTAAAAAAGAAGCAAAAAAAGAACTTCAAATTTTTAATATCAAAAATAAAAAATAAAGTTTTCTTTTATAAGAGTTAAACATAAATAATTCCGCCGTAATATAATAATGGAGTCCATGAAATCTTATATATATTGTACAAAGAATATAAAAAGAAAAGCTTTTACAAAGCTTTTATAAATTAACAAAAAGTTTCTCTTCTCTATTACCTAGATTATGATTTGCGCGGCCAAAATAAAAATGAATTATTAATAAGTTTTAGGTATTTTTAATCTTTCAACTCCGCAAAAGAAAAGAAAAAAGAAAATTGAAAGCATAGAATTTATGTGTCTCGTCGTCTATTTTATTTAATAACTAGTAATTTATAGACCAATATAACAAAATATTGGAATTATTCCTTTTCGATCAGCCAGCATGGTTCATTGTTATAGGCCATGCAATTACAATTATTATAAAATTATCAGGCGGAGGATAAATAGAGTTTAGTTTGGTTGATATATGAGTCAACTCCGATTTTATAATCTCTGTGTTGTTTGGGTGAGATTTTCAATATTTAAGTTTCACTGCCATAATCTATATTTGGCGATATCTCATAGTAATAGACTCCACATTGTAATAAAAACACTATAGACTTTATGGAGATTTATTATTCATTGCTCTTCATTCAAGCTTTTCTACAAAAAAATAATGGGGACGCAAGTAATGCTTACATTATAAGTCTATTTAATAATAAAAATAGAAAAGCAAAAAGAGAAAGAAAAAAAAACATGCATTGTTTGTGTACCTACATAAATAGAGGGGCTCTTCACTTTTACATAAATATATGAGTTTTACCATAAATCTTATTACACGTTAAAAAAAATAATAATAATAAAATATCAGCCAGTTATTTTTTTTATAGTCGATTTGGATTTATGTAGGGGAAATATATATATATATTTTTTTCAAAATCACCCAGAATTTTTTTTACGAGATGATTCCAGCTGTAACTAAATTAATAAAAATACATTATAAGTATCTGGCAGGACATTTGAAATACATTAATGATATTAGCCACCCAAGTAGCATATACCAGTCGTGCAACATCGATTATCGACTACCTTAGATTATAATAGACTACGATCAAAATAGTTCGTAGCCGGCGTTTCGCGGACGTCGCCTTGGTATTTAATACGACTATGACTTTACTAATTGACTACAAAAAAAAGGCGGCGCGCTGAAACCGCAGTAAATTTTTCCTATATAAATACATGTAAAAGAAATATCAGTCCAAATTAATTTTTTTGGATTGACATTAGAACAATGGAAAAGTGAGCCGCGAGTCGTTTGACTTTTGTAATCAATGTCATACCGAGTTTTTCATTGTGACATTCAACATTTAGTTGCCGTACGACTAGACTAGACATTAAAATGTTTGCTATTACGAAGGCTGATTTCAACTAATTTAGGCTAAATCCGACTGTATCAACTCTGCAAAAGTCGGTGTATGTTATTTGAGATAGACACATATAATAGTTATGCGGTGGTTACATACACAGCTCAACAAACTCTTCCACCTTAAAATAATATTGAAGACTTTCTATAAGTGACTTGACATAATATCGACCTCAAACCGCTTGACATTTATGTGTACATATCACATCGCATTAACAAAGTCATTTTCTATCAGTGCCTTATTAAAGAATTAGAAACAAGTTCTCTCAGTATTTATTTCATAACCACATACACCAGCACACAATTTCATAAAGCACACAACATTTATTTCAACCAGCAACAACAGCAAAAATAGAAAACCCCTAATATCATATTTTATAAGCTCATAATTTGATTAAAAGCTTTTATAATATAAAATGTTTATCTCTCTCTCTATGATATGGAAAAGAAAAGTTTTTCTGAGGTGCAGAGATTTTTGAATGAAAAACGAAGCAAAGTACGGGGTGATTAAAATTTTAGTTTATGTGGTTTTGTGGATTTTGTATTTGGTGTTTGTTTGTCTGATTGTTTGTTTGTTCGGTTGGTTGGCTTTGTTTTAATATGTTATTAAATATTCTTATTTAATATTTTTGTAATGATAAAATTTTACCAATTTTACCAAAAAATATTCACAAATTGAACAAAATCAAATAAATATTTTTTTAGAGAAAATGAACTAGATTTAAATACACACAACACACAATGTATTTGATAACCATATTAAGTACCGTATAACATAAATGAATTGACCAAATTGTGATTTTTATTTTATTGAATGAAAATGTTTTTAAAAAATATATTTTCAGTAAATGCAAAAATATACTATATGAATGATGAGCATTAATGCAACAGTTTTTGAATATATTATTGTTTTCATTATACATATATGTTATTGAGGTTCATAGCCCAAAAGTTATGTATATAAAAATGTAAAATAGATGAATTACCAACTATGTTGTTTATAAATATATTTGAATATGACATCTTAGATGATTGTCACATGTTAAATTATGTTTCTTAGACTAATAAAAAAAAAGAGTAAAGAATAGGAGATAATTGATTTGTTATTTATATTTAATTATATATATAAAAAATAATATTCATTATTATTATTTATTTATTTATTTTTTTTGGTGAATAATCATCGAATTAGCAATAGTGGGGAACATATAATTTTAGTTATGTCATAAATTTTAAATTAATATATGTAACGGTATGGGAATGGTTGGGAAATAATATGATTTTTTTTTGCATGAAACATGAAACGCAAACTATCGCTTTAGTATATAGCAATGGTATATGAACATGATGAAGAGTTTATACATAGGTCAGTGTAGTTTAAAAATAATTTATTTATCGACAAACTATTCCATATTACCTGGACGCTGCCATATATGTATCATGGTCATGTATAATCCTTCTATATTTTTGTTGATTTAGCGGTACCGGTGATCATAGCACCTAAAAACTAATTAAAATACAAAAATATTGAAGATAGCTTCTCGGTTTATATGTATATGCAGTATGCACATATATATTATATAACTGCCTACCATTCATTTCTACCAAACAAATGTATACAGTTTTGTTTGTTTGGATATTTGTTTTTCACTGAATGAAAATTTTACAGAATATTATTTATTTACAAATTTAAAGCATAAAAAAAAGAGAAAAATAAATAAATAAAATATCACATTTTCATTATCGTGTTCGAAGGCACAGTGCTTTTTTTAATCAAATTTTCACCATTTATTCCATTTTTGCCCATCCACCAAATTTAAACATCTGCTGTGTGCATTAGCACATTTCGGTAGTGGAAATTCTATATAGGTAGACGTGTTACTGACGCTATATACGCCTATAATCCTCTAACGGTAAATTTTATTTTAAGTTTTCTTTTTCCTTTTCCTTTTTGTGAATATTAATCAGATTAATTAAATGAATTAAATTTTGGCTAATATCTACTTAATTAATTGTGATTGACAAAATTATATAAGACAGGGCGCAAAATGAGAAGAAAAATTATAAGAATTATATAAAAATGAATAGCGTGGTGATTTTTTAAATCATGCTGTAAGCATGTTAAAGCTTTTGCATTTTTTCCTGTTAAATCATGAATTTTTTAGATTTTTTTTTTTTTTTTATTATTTTTTCTTTTTTGTAGTATAATTATAATATGGTATGCTGTTGTAGATGATAATTGTGTATATAAGGTGGATGAAATTGTTATGCTACATATTATTTAGGTATATACTTATCGTCGGTGACGTTACATTACTAATTTTTTTTGTTGCGAAACCCACTTTCTAAAATAATCTAAATGTGCTTATGTTCTGCTATAAACAAAAAATATTCCCTGAAAATTAATTCCTAAAAAGCAAATTATATTTCGAGGTATTATCCGCTTTATATCTCAAAGATATCTTAGAGATATATATGATGTAAGAACATCTCTAGAATATTATTAAAAAACAGTTCTTTTTTCATGAATATCGTCAATTTTTATGAAAAATTATTTCACTGCCTTCTAATAATTCACTATTGGAGCGTACTAATTTTTAGCATAAATTCATGAAATAAGTTGCAATACAGACTGGTTTATAGCCTATATGGTAAAACAACTATAAGGTTATGATATATTCACCGAAAAATGTTCATTTCTTACGTCGAAATGGTCAGAGACCTTTTGGAAAACTTTAAATGCAAATAACTCAGGATTTTTTTCGAATAACTAAAGCTGGGCCATTATGATAGTAAAACTTGATCATCTTATTCTCTGATAGATTTTCGTCAGAACTATTTCTGATCTGATTGAAAATGATTCAAATATACCTTAGAGATATTACAAATTGTTAAAAATTATTTTATAGATAACTTGTTACAGATATTACAGAGATACTAAGAAAGAAAGATATTATGCTCTATAGAGACATTGATGTCATAATAATGTCTTGAAGATATCAATGTCAACTCGAGACTTTTAGTACCACGTCTTGAAGATATCTGCAACATCTTGATGGAATTATCTCCTGAATATTTACAACGCAGCAGCAATAACATTAAATGTGAACTGGGTTAATTTAATTACTTAAATTTAAATTAATTTAATTTATTTTTATTTTCCGTATTTAAATTTCAAATGTTGTAAATTTTACTTGTACATTTCAAAATATCAAAAAAATCGATCGTTAACTGGTTAACTTGTCTGTTCAGTTTTCTTTTCGTCAGTTCAGTTTTCTTTATTTGCTCCAAAATTCTCAATTTTTTATGACGAATGCAATTACATAATTATAATTTGATTCAGGATAAGTCGAGAGCTAAGTAATAACTGAAAAAAAAAACATATTACAATATTTTAGCATTTTTGATGGAATAAGTTGTCACTTGAAAATAGATTTAATTTAATTGTTGATGATTTCTTTTATAATTTCAGTTGAACTAAGATAATTTCAATATAAAATATTAAAATTTAATGGATTTACTCTTTTTATCTTATACCGTTGTACAATTATAGATTTGATTATTTATTTTTCAATGGATCCATATTTAGTCATTGTCCACATGAACCCAATAAGAATCCAAGAAATAGAACTTAACTTTCACTTTATCCTTTTGTTCAATTTGAAGTATGGGCTTGAATCCAATAAATATTGATAACAAATTAAATCACTAATAATTTTGTATTAAGAAATGTATATGCATAAGAAAAAACATCCACAACTTTGTTATCTAAACAATAATAATTATTCAAATTAAAACCAGAAACAGAAATTGTTTTTTTTTTTTTTTATTGAAGCTTTACCATTTACCATATAAAAGTTGCGACTTGTCAGAAAACTAATTTCTATTTTCATTTTATTTTTATATGTTTCAGCATGTAACCGAACATTGTATGGTGACACAGGAAAAACTTATGAGCTTGAAATATATAAACCAAAAGTGCTCCCATTTGTATGCCATCTCAATTTTACTGCACCCGGTGGGCCACATGGTGATATTATACAAGTAGGTTAAAAATTATATTTTCGAACATAGTGTATGCCAAACTTCCAATGTCTGTTTGCCTGCCTGACTGCCTAGCCCAACGTTATTCTAAGCATTTTGTTCTATTTGCTATAGGCTATGGATTTGGTATGCGAATTATGATATGTATAAAAAAAAAATGGCAACCAGATATTGTTGCTCGCTGTGTTAGATATTTATAACACTTTAGGTATGTTCGCTA
This sequence comes from Catotricha subobsoleta, assembly GCA_011634745.2. Classification (NCBI taxonomy): domain Eukaryota; kingdom Metazoa; phylum Arthropoda; class Insecta; order Diptera; family Cecidomyiidae; genus Catotricha; species Catotricha subobsoleta. Next base: position 6,566 of record JAABKK020013015.1, read on the forward strand.
GTTCGTTGCTTTATTATTATAGAAAATACGATGAAAATTTTTAATTTTCCGCCTAAAACGTCGCGTAACGACAAAGTTTTATTTATATTCCTTTTTTTTTTCGTTGGTGAAAAAGTATATTTTTTTTGTATAAATATAGCAAATTGGTTGAAGATACTTTTCAAAAGAAAAGGAAAGAAAATTTAGTACCTATTTAAAAAGTAAAATAATAATCGTACAAATAAATTAGTATTAGATTTGAAATTTACTCGCCACAATTATCATTATATGTATAATAATAATGTTCTTGTTAAACAAAATATTTATTTTATATATTTTGCTGCACCGTTTGATTTATTTTTATAATGAAAAAATCGAAAAACATTTTTATACCAAAAAAAAAACTTTTGTTATGCAGTACTGACTCCGAATGAATAGACCAACATTTTTCTTTTTTTTTGGCTTAAATATAAAAAAAAACACCACCCTCGCTTATCTATCCAACAGATAAATGTTGATAAATTCAATGTGGGGCGGTTTACATCACACACAAATGATGGATGCCCCGATGGATATATGACAATAACTGAACAAGATTTTCCAACAATGGGCGGACAATGGTGTGGCAGTGCCTGGGGATATAATGTTTATTACAGTGAAAGTTTTTCCATTAATGTTACATTGAAAATATTTAAGTTTTTTCAACAACAACAAGGCTTAACAGATAATTTTTCATATAAATTAACCTACAAATTTCTCAAACGTACTGATGCAAAATTAAGGTAACTTTTCTTTTACTTTTTATTTTCATAATGGTTTACATTTTTGTTTTGTGCTTTTTTTTTGTTTCTTTCATGATGTTAAACATAAACAACATTTAAACCAAATATTTATGTTTATTTTTTTTTTTCAATTTCAAATAAAATAGAAATGAAAAAGGAATTTGGACAGGCGATCATGTTCCCGGTACATATTGCAACAAAAATGTTTATGATTGCGACAGACGGTAAGATGACAATAAATTTTTCAATAAAATCCCTAAACACAAAGTTAACGTCTTTATTTTTTCAATAAATTTTAAAATCTATTCTTCATCTCTATGAAATCATCATTGTATCTGTCATAAAAATAAATAAAAACAACAACAACCATATTATACTTATGCTATACACAACAGAGTATGTCGTATAAGATCACCAAATTTTCCTGGCATGTATCCACGTAATTTAACGTGCAAATATCATATACATCATCGACCACCACCAACTGGTCTCCATGCAATGTTAGTCATACGACAACCAGTTGGACAAAAAATGTATTTAAAGGACCAACAGCAAGAGCGTCATCATGAATCTAATGGCAGATCGTTAAGGTAAAATATTTTTTATTCATGAATTTAAAATGTTATTATTTTATTTAACCAGTTGAAACAAAAAGAAAAAAAGGAAAATAAAAAAGGAAATTATCATAAAGCACATTGCTAGTAGATATATTGTTGCAAATCTACTTTAAAAACATATAAAAACCAAAAATATTTCAAAAGATAATTGTAAATATATTGTAATACGGAGTATCATAAAAGCTATTGCAATCCATACACATTACTTTCGAAGTCTCTCTGCAACACACAAAACTTACACAATAATTATCAAAACTTTATCGCATCATTTATAATGCGAATATAAACATGATTAGAGATGCGATGAGGATCGGATGATGATTTGTGCTCAACCAAGTATTAAACTCCCTTGTGTGCGAATGAATATATACACAAAATCTGGCATTTGGAGGGAAGGGTACACACAACTTATCCCAAATAAGTTATTTAATTAAAGTGGAGTTAGACAGGGTAGTGTGTAAGTAGTGGAGTAGCAATAGGTACTAGTAATGTAGGGTGGATGGTTTTCATTGAGGAACGATGTTAAATATATGTACAGTACATAAAAGCACTAGCTTGTATAGAAATAGATTTCTAATGTATAATATAAATAAATATCCATAATATTCTCTAATATGAAACGATAATAATATTTGAATATCTTTTAGATTACAAAAGACGTTGATTGAATATAATGTTTATTATATCCTCTCAATCTCAATATCTATAAGCTCCTTTCAAAATATGGTTTGAGTATTTTTGGGGTGGCCGTTTTTGTAATGTATCATCATCGATTTTAATTAATTTGATAATCATGCGGTATATGATTTTAATCAAATATATTTTCATAATGATTAGAAAATTTCATATACATGAAATGAACACCTTACTGTATGGTAGAGTTGGTTGTTTTGATTATAGTTTTAATGCTTTAAACGAAATAAATGCTACGGGGCTACAAGCAAAATTGTGTTTAAATGTACTTTTAAAGTAAAATGGAAATGTTTTTTTTTTTTGTTTTATGAAAAGAAAAACTGAAGATAGTCTAAGTTATTACATATCCATCCATTTCCATTTGTATAACAATCATGTTTTAAGACCTTGGAGAGTTTATCTTATAGGTCTTATCGCATTTCTATGATAATACAGTTGAAAATAACGATACGATAAAATGTACTTTGGTTGGTATTTATTTACTCATAAACTTTTGAATTTAAGTACATAAACTAATATGTGTTTTAAGAGTCTCTACAGATTTCTATACTTGTGTACTTTAGCAAATTTTCATCTTGCAGTTTAAACATAATGGTTATAATAACATTCCTTTTATTTTTTGTAGACTATTTCACTTGGCTGAGCACACCATATTAAATTCATTTTGAATGGAATTGTTTTTAAATTTAGAAATTTAGTTGTAGAATTCATGTTTAAATTGAGTGGTTCCGTTGGCATTAAGCTCATTGTGTTTCAGTTAAAAAATTTCAGTAATTGTTTTTTTGAAATATCATAATCATATTTATGATTTGGTTGACTATGGGTCTATGGGAAAGATGTAGTTCTCAAGGAATGTTTTGTTTTAAAATGGTCTAAGATTTGTTTACTATTTGAGACCTATATTTTTTTTACATTATACTCATACACTACTTTTGTCAGTAATTAAGACCTTTACTTTAGCATAAAGGCAAATTAGTTCAAATTTTAATCAGGAATTGAATATAATCTTTTAGAATGATGATTTAAATATTTCAAAAATGTATAGTTTATGGTTAATAATGCGGATTTTTTCATCAAAGAAAATACGTTAATTTCAAAAGAAACCAAAAAAATTCTTTATTCAAAGTAGGCCATCGTTAGTTACATATTTTCTCCATCTTTCAGGTAATTTATGGATACCGTCCCAAAAGAACTTTTCTGCTTTTGAGGCAAACCATGAATCGACCCAATTTTTCACTTCTTCAAAATTGGCGAAGTGCTGCACAGTCAATCCGTGCGCTATCGACCGAAACATAGTAGTAATAAGAAAAAGCAAGGTCTAGTGAAAACGGCGGGTGGGGTAACAGATCCCAGTTGAGCGATTTGAACGTGTCTTGAACGATTTCTGACTTGTGTATCAAAACCACTTTTCCGTGTCTTCTGGCCCATTCCGGCTGTTTTTCGATCAATGCATGGTTCAAATTGATCATTTGTTGTTTGTGTTTCACTCACCATTATTCGTTTTCCCAGCTTTCAGCAGCTCGTAGTACACCATTCCCTTCTGATCCCACCAAACGCAGAGCATTGTCTTCTTTCTGAAGCGATTTGGTCTTGCCATCGATGTTGATGGTTGCCTCAGTGAAACTCAAAATTTTTTGCGTTTGGGATTCTCGAAATACATATTTCATCTCCAGTATCGATTCGATGCAAAAAAGACTTTCTTTAATGTCTTTTCAACAAAAGTTCGCTGGTGATTTTTCGGTTTTCCATCTGTCTTTCGTTCAGTTGATGTAGGACCCATTATCTTTCCTTTTTAATCTTTCCCATCGCTTTTAAACGATCTAAAAAAAATTTTCAAAATGAAGTAATGAATTAAAACTTCCCGCAAAAGCTCTATTGTAACATCTATTGAAAAAAATCCACATTATTAACCGCCACACCTGTATTATAAAATTTATGGTGAGTGAAGGGATATTTATCTACAAAACTTCATTCTATTCCGAAAGCCATTTAGAATATAATTAAATTGGATAATTATAAAATTAATTAATAAAACTTAATTTAGAGACGTGCTCGTATATCGTAATAGTAGATTATTAGGAATACAAAATAATTATAGGCCATTAAAAAGACCTCAATAATAAATTTTAAGAATTTCGCACATCCCTTTTTGTATGAAAAATAAAAAAATTGTTGGTAAAAAATGGTAAAATTAGTGAATAAACACATTTTTTAAAAATTTCATATACTCCCCTCCCCCTCACAATAAAAAATTCAGAAAATCAACAACATTTTAATCAAAATTTTACTATTATTGAAAATAATTTTTAAGCGTTTGTTCACATTTGGCCCTCAAATGATTCTACTATGCTTTCAGATTTAAGTGTGAATAAATTCACATGATCTATCCTTAGAGAGCAATAATGTGTAGCGTAGGTAAAAATAATATGTTCCTGTGCTTGAACTGATTGTATTTGGTGTGGCGCATTCAAATCATATTTTACATTTTTATGTGCCAAAAGCATGCATATCGAAAGAAAACAAATTCCATTATGAACCTCACGCTTTTTTTTTCTTTTTTTTTTTTTTTATTATCCTTGCCTGGCTTTAACGCAAATGCTATTAAACCAAAAAGTTTGTTTTTTTCGAAAAAAAAAAGTTGGTTCTAAATACTACTAAAAACCATAAATTATATAATTTACGTCTTATAGTTTAACATTTTATTTTTAACCTCAGCATATAAATAATATAAAAATGAGAAATACAAAAAAAAACTCTTAAAACTTTGCCCACCAATAATATTTATAATGGATTGATAAATATTAGGGTTCGATTCGATATAGGTTTTTGTTTTTGCTTTAATAACATGAGATATTGTTAAAATTGATCGCTTGCCAAACTCAGTCAAACTAATTAACCTTAATTAAGGCCTAGAAGGGCTTTCACATATTATTTTCTATAAAGAGAAAATGTGAGGATAATTTATTACTAGGTAGCAAATGAAAATTTTCTGCCTCATAGCAGATGTTTTATGGTGTGTCGTGTATGTGATATGTAGATTTTGGGTACATTATCTAAAATGTTCTCTTGCTTCTTCTTTTTTTTTATAAATAACAATTTGAACTACATGAAAATGTACTCACTTCGAACCACTTTTGATCTGTTTTATCAACAGAAAAAAAGAATTAATTTCACAAGATAATAAATTCCATGTGATGCCTTTTGTATATCTATCCCTTATCTTATCTGTCGAGGAAAAAAAAAATTATCCATATAATTTATTTCCAAACGAAGATTCGGAAAGAAAAATTGTCTATATTCAACCGTTAAGTATTTTAAAGAACGTACATGTGTAATTTTTTCTAGAACATCATATCCCTCTAAAATTGTCCCAAAAAAAAAAATGATCGTGTAAAATTTTTGAGCTGCGGTGCCGATTACTTATATACCTTATTTTTCAAGCGGGTCTTACTCAGAAATTTATTTTTATAATATTATACCCTTTCCAATGACACCCCCACAAATTTTTTTCTGAACTAAATTTATACACCAAAAAACATATTTACTATTTAAATTTTTAAAGTAATTGTTTTAAAAATATAATAATACATAAAATTATAAGTATATACGATAAAATAAAATAAACATCATTTTGACCCATCGACACAGGGATAAAGGTTAACCGTTAAATTTTCATTTACAGCAAAAATTAATTGTTGCAAAAAGAAAATTGAAAAGATTTGTATTTGTTTGATTATGGGTTCAATCGAAATTATATAATAAAAACTTAGCTTAAATTGAGATGCCAGAAAGGATCAAACAAAAAAATAAAAGAAAAAAACTGACTGTACACGATTTACCATTAAAACCATATAAATATATTATAATATCGATTAGGTTCATTTATACGTTATATGCGAACATAAGTTGCAGATGATTGTATAAATTTTCCAGAGTCTAAATATAGTATCTGTATTTATATTGAATTGAAACATTGGTAGCATCAAAGCTAGGTGCTATTATATGTACTAATTTTTCCCATAATTGTGTCTACTGGATGCCATTTGATGAGAAACCGATTATTGCACTATACACACATATTACTATATTTGTATGTATAGCCAAAAATAAGTGAGTATATTTTGTTAGCTCCATTGCCTTTGATTTTCTTTATTTTTTTGACAGGTAAAAGCTAATTATTTATATTTTGCTAATTTCTGAGTAGAAATCCAAGACCAGACACATTATTTTTATAAGATTTCGAAATAAAGTCTAGAAAATATGCTCGATGCTGAAATGATACAGAAAATATACAAGCCATATTTTTATAAAATATTTTTCTTATTTTTCAATGACATTTTATGTTTATTATTTGTCAGAAATTAAAAATAACAAAACATCAATTAAAAACAATTTAATTTAATTAAATCTTATATACCTAATAAGTATATATTCGTGTTTTTTGTTTTTCTTCTATGAAATTTGTATAACTTTATTACAAGTTTAATCAAATGTTGAAGTTATTAAATTTTATATAAAATTTGTAATTAACATAATAATGTTTTAAAAAAAAAACGTTTTAAACAAAGCGTATATTTAAAAATAATACAGTTTCTGTTTGAAATGAACTTTAAAAATACAAAACACAATTTTATCGCCTGCGCGTTATTTTAATTTGCTTTTCCCTTCATTCTTATTTTTTAATTTTTTTTTTCTTTCAAGAAACTATTTCATTTCTTGGTAAGTATATGTTCTATATTTTTACTTAATTCTGTTTTATAAAATAAAAATAAAAGATATGAACAAGTAAATTCAATACCTACTCAGTCTTCTCCATTCAGTTATAAAGTTTCATTACACTTGGATTTAGTTTAGTATAAAATGGAAAAGAAATTGAAATAATTAAAGAAAATTTCTTGGCAACAACATATTTCGTTCAAAAATCACAAAATTATCGCACACATGAAAAAAAAAATTCACGCTACAATAATAGATTTGTATCTTGTACCTTTCCATGTAACTATTTATCTTTACCATACATGCTGGTGTTCGTATTCTATTGTGTTTTGTTGTCTTTTGTGTATCTACAGAGTTAGTAAATATTATAGAAAATAACGAAACTCGTATTTAGAAAACTCTGTATATTTTCTTTGGCTGTCTTCTATACAATCAAATTTTCCTTATTTCTATGCTGAGAAAACTTTTCATCATAATAATAAATATTCTTATCCTATCTCAACTACACGATACTAGAGGTACATAGTTTTATGAACACAATTTTCGAAGAGCGTATGCGATGCGCTTTAAAATAATATAAACATGCTTTAGTTGTTGAAGAGAAAGTTTAGCAGTTGCAGTTAGTTGAGTTCTATTTTGTCTTAAATCATTAAATGAAAATAGGTACAGTATACACAAAAACACAATAATATAATATAAATAAACTTTTCTGGTAGATATAAAAGTTAATAATTTATGTCATGTACCGGGTGGTATATATTGAGATATTGGTAGCTGGTATATAAATTCTATCTATATAGTGTAGGTACATAAGTCTTATGCTTCTTTTTATATGCATAAGACAATTTGAGGATATAGTTTGTAAGGATAAAATTAGATTTCTGTTATATTAAAAATGTTTTTTTTTTTGGGCATTACTCGAAAATAACAAATATTGATCTTGGGATGACTCCTTTTTCTTAAATACAATTAAAGATGATCATTGTTTTATCAAAGAATGAAAATCTTATCTGAGACAGTCTGTATCCGGATTAGAAGGAACACTCCTGAAAAATTCAATATCTGTAAAAAGATTTTAAAGTTGCAAATGTGTTACTTAATTGATTTGAGCAATAAGAACTGATTTACGTAACATTTAAAACTTTTTTATTAATAGAATTTAATGATTTTTAAAGCTAAAAATATATTTGCATAATACAACTTTCTAACGAAAGACAGTTATATTTGTCTTTTTTATGAATTTGCTTCACAGAAGTCAGGAAGTAGAAAGTATAATTGAATCGAAGCAAATTCGACCTTAAACGAACCCAGTAACATTTAATTATTTTCAATTCATTATTAATTTCAAATGAGTAAAATTGAATTATTAGTTATTTATCAAGAATTTTTAAAAAAATTAGATAAAAAAACATTAAGTGAATAAAATTTTCTTAAGTACCTATGTAAGATTTGTTCTATTCTTTTCTTTAATCCGCAACATTTTCATTTATTGTTCCTTTTTTATTATTATTATTTTTTTTGTCATCAATCCGAAAGAACCTTGAAACCATAATTTTATTCTTAAAATGTTATTATTTTTATTACCTCTACAAAACTTGTGAACCAAAATTGTATGATGACAGTGCTTTTGATATGTAGTGCTAGGATATTAAATACAAGATATATGGAAATTACATATAATCTACACAACAAAACAATATTATTTAATTTGCGCTCGATATGCAGTCATAAATAATAAAATAAAAGTTAGATATAAATTTAAACTATATTTTATTATTATATTAAATATATACTACTGTTTCAACGACGAAAAGCATTTTCGTTATTTCGTTACCGTTATAAATTTTGTATATTTCTATCATGAATAGAATTCGCATAAAACAATTTTCGAAATAATTCTATAAGTAGTAGACTGCTATCGTAATGTGTAGGGTAATCTTAACAAAACTTATAGAACAATTCAAATTATTTCCTACTCAATTTCTTCAAATTATGCATACCCATTTATTATAATCTCTGAAAATCGTAATATATTCTAATATAGAACATGGAACCATTGTGATTCAGTGCAAGATTTCTTATCAGTTTATGATGGAAGAAGTTCTAGTTTTCCGGAATTGGCACGTGTATGTGGTGGTGATTCATTACCAGATATTATTTCAAGTGGACCAGATATGTTAATTGAATTTCAAACATCACCCTACGATAGTTTATTTCATCCGATACCGGTGTCCTTCTTATTGGGATTTGAAATGCAAGTTGAGGTTTGTGAAATTAGAACAGTTATATCGATTCAATTTTGAATATTTATTTAATTGCATTTTTTTTAATTTTTGTATTGTTTTTTTTTTTTTTTTTTTAATTCTAGGTAATGTTTGTAAATGCAAATTCTCAAATGTATACACGCCAACCAAACCATTGTGAATTTACATTGAGTGCATTTGAAAGTGCTTCTGGTGAATTAGACAGCCCAAAACATACATTGCCACCAAACACAATATGTCGATATCATTTTCAAGGCCGTCGCCATGAAATCGTTTGGATAACATTTGTTAAATATCATTCGGCCGTAGATCAATCTGTTTTTGAGGCACCTACTGAATGTGCACCACAATTACGAATTTGGGATGGTAAACTACGAACAACAACTAAACCAGGTATATTCATCGTTACAAAGTAAAATATATTTAAAAAAAAGTAATTATATTTTCTATAAATTCTTCATTTCAAAACCAAATTATTTTTTTTTTGTTTTTTTTAAATAGTTTAATTAATTAAAATTTAAAATTTCGCTAACGGAAATTGATTTACGTCTGGATGCCATATGGTTAATGTTAATCTGAATATACCTAAATCGTAAATTTACTAAAACTTTAATTTCACTAATGGCATTTAAATTCGATTGATTTATATTTGTTTCTGTTGATACGCTACAGCTCTACAGTTAGTATATCAGCAATGTTGATAATATACTTTAGTATTATATAATCATTAATTGTTTATCAGAATAATGCTATTATGATATTGTATTGTATATTATGTGGTACTGCGGATGATCAAATGCTCATTCATTATAAATTGAAAACAAATTAACTTTCACGATTTTTTTTCTTCCTGCTTTTTTTTGTGTATGTTTTTATTATCGTTGCCATTTGTAAATCATTCCATCATTGTATGTCAATCTAATCGTTTCGCTTATATATATATTTTTATCATTTTATCTGTTTTGTTTTATTTGGTTTCATTTTGCATTAAAACAAAAATAAAAAAAAAGAGTCAAAAGAGGATTCAACGAAATAACTAGTACATTTATAGTTAGATTAAAATGCATTTTGTATGTCAAGTTGTCAGCCGTATTGGGTAAATAAACGTTTTATAAAAGTCATTTTCATTTTGATAATTTACTTTTTCACATAGCCTTTTATGTAAAATCGAATTTATCAATGATGACCAGTTTGAGTCTGAAAGGAAAATGTTGATTTCACTTTTATAAACATAACCATTTCAATTACGTAAATGTCACATTAAGCTTAACATGGCATATTTAAAATTGCTTCCAACTATAGAAACTTGGTTCATGCAAAGAACAAAAGAAATATGATTTTTGTATATTTTACATCCCTATTTGAGAAATAAAAAACTATTTCGAAAAAATTAAAAAAAAAATTAAATTGAAATAGCATGCAATTAATTCTCGTTAAATTTATAACTTAATTTTCCTTTCAGATATATTATTAGAAAATGTTCGAAATGCTTCTCTAATGGCAGAAATATGCCGTGAAGAAGTACCAAAATTATGTTCAAGACTATTAATATCACGTGAGACACGACCATGTTCAACTCAAGGTAATATTTAATTTCAAAAGAAAATTATCTGAAAGTAGAACGTTTAATTTTCAATTGCAGAAAGTTACTTGAGCACTGGTCCCGATTTGACTATTGAGTATCTCCCAAATCCAACAGGAACACCTCGTTTGTATGGACCATCGTCAGCATTTAAATTACGTTACGAATTTCTAGACACAGCCTTAGGTGGTGCACCATTAGAACAGTATCCGGGTGTTATTGGACCAAAATCAATGCCAGAACCAGCTGCATTATTACAATTTCAATCGAAATCATGTGATAGAGTTTACAGGTTTGTTTAATTAACATTTTGGTGGCAATTAAAAATTTATATTCCATTTTATATTATCTTTAATTGACTTTACCTAATTAATTATTATCAGATATTAAATTATTGATTTTTTTTTATTATTCATGTATTGGAAACTTAAGAGAATGGAAAAGATGATAACAAAAAAAAAAATCGTTAATGGATTTCTATTTAAATTTTCCCCCGGTTATTTAATTACACACGTTTCATTCTGTTAGTTTTCATTATATGTGCGATGACTGAATGCTCTACTTTGACTTCTTCACTTCGATCGTGAAGATACTTAGAAAATTATATTGTAACCGTCTAGTATATAAAGGTTCATGCTTGCGCATTCAATACACTTGTCTTTTAATTAGTTGTAAGCTTCTAATTGATTTTTAAAATCGTCAAAAAGAAAAGAAATATTTTTTTTCGGAAATTTTATTCGATATATAATGTGTTAAGTATATATACGGTATTCCGCGAATATAAATGTAAAAATTTGAATGTGAAAGATTTTAATTTAGATATGTTTACAGAAAAGTTATTTCGAATTATTTACACAAAAGTAAATGTATAAAATATTTTCAGTGTTGCGTACAGATCACTTTTTGAATGATCTGCTTATTTTTGTGAGGTCAATATTTAACATACACCAAATAGTTCAGACCATCGATGATCTGATCTAATTTTTAAGGCTTGGAAAACCTGTGTTTTTTAAAAATATTTTTACATATTTGATTTTATATTTTTAAATTAACTTGCAAGAAATTATAGGGAATTCATCCCATGGATATGTACTTTAAATATAGCGCGAATTATTTAACGAATTGAAATAATTTTTTTCTTTCTTTATATCAAATTAATTTCAAAAATATTTCATGTTATATTTGTTATTCATGTCCATGGAAAAAATTTCATCTAGTTTCTCTTAGATTTCAATAAAAATATTATTTAAAAAAGAAAAGTATCATCAGTTCACTTATAAAATTGAAATTAAAGAATGAGATGCAAATAATAAATGCTCCCATTTGTGGAATCTCAATTTATTCGTTATAATTATCTATCTAACTACTAAGTTTTGATTGTACGTAATTTATGTTTCATGAGCTTGGTATAATATAAGCTACTACTAAGTTACTGCTAGCATTCCAACTACCAAGCATTAAACATGCATGTTTTACAGAAGATGATAATTAAATTTAAGTACATACCTAGCTGTGTTGCTTACAATAATTTTGTACGCAACCCACTTCTCATTCCAATTATGTATAGCATTCCATTTGAAATATACATGATGTTGTTCAAGATATCAAACTACCTACAATTTACCTGTACTACGGGGATGCTATATAGTCTAGTAACAGAAAGCATTATACTCTAGCTGTATTAGGTGAAGTGAAGTTAAAGATTTTATATTCATATTTCACGCGCGTCATATTAATATCTCTATAATTATATGGGTGTGCTCATGCAACGTGTATTTCGTTAAGACACAGCACATATAGTATACAGAGTACCGTCAGAATGCTTTCTTAAAATTAATGAAAAGTTAAGTTTTCACCATTTTACCTGTATGAATTTAATTAACTTACATGCTTTTTCCGTAATGAATAGAAAATTATGATAACTCGAGTAAACGCCGTACAAAATATAACCTAGCTCGCTATTCTCTTACCTAAACATACGTTATGTTACACTTTTATTATCTTACAAATGTATTTTTCTACATTAAGTTGTAATATTATTCGTAGAGAGCAAAGCCTTATTGCGGATATTCACAATTTAGTCGCCAAAGAATTTTTACTTTTTAAGCTTGTCTTTAACTTTCCTTTTTGTAACTTTTAATTTTCAGTTTGATAAAAGTCTAATCGAATAGTCATTAATAAATTTTGAGATAATTTATCAGACCCAACACTAATAACAATCTTTAAAACAATATTTGATAACGAGTTTTTTTTTTATATTAAACCTATGAAGTACGTCCTAACTTGACGATGGATTGAGGATTTGCTAAAAGCATTCAACAATAGACAAGGGAGGCTGTGGGATATAAATAAATCGAGTGGCTCAGTAAACCGATTTAAATGTTTAATGTAAATATTTAAAAATTCCAATTGGTTGTTATTATGATCTGCTATTAATGTGATCGAATTTTTTATTAACCATTCACTTAAGCTTTACGTTTAATTTCACAGGAAAAAAAATACCTAGTTTAACAATATTACAAATAATACTTTCCTTAATTTCACATTAAAGCAATTTTCTTTATACAAAATATATTTTATATAATCTTTAATTATATAAGTAGCTATTAACAGAACACAAGACGGCAAAGATTCGTTGACCGAAAAACTATTTTCATGTGTTTTACTGTTTGGCATTATGTCCAATTGATAGTCACTATTGATAATCTATTTTTAATAATTCACATTCCAAAAGTATTTTAAAGTATTATTATCTTCTTGACTTTGGTGTTCTATTTTACTTCATTTCGTTCTATTTTCCCGTTTTTAATTTTCAAACCAACTAAAATTGTGTCAGAAACCATTAATTTATGATTTATTGATTTGGTTTGTTCAGATTTTTATATTTCTTAAAATCCTGTCAGTTACAACAAACCAACAAAATTTTCGACATGTACAGAAATTGAAACGACAATATCATCATTAAATTACGAGTAATCCATTTCATATATTTTATGTGTATAATATATATATATTTTTTTTTGTATAACTAAATAACTAACAATCAGTGAAACATGGCCTGTAAAGTTGCAAATATCATTTTATAAGTTAATTGCCTCCAAGGATAATAATATATGAGTAGCTAAAATAGAATAAATGAATAGAATGGAATGTGGACTATTATAGTTTGAGGTTTTATAGTTGGTATGGTAAAAGTGTGCAACATTATTGAGAATATAACACGCAATCCAATTCATATTATAAAATTGATAACTTTGATAGGTCAATTAAAGATAGAGGTTTTTAATTAATTAAATGAAAATTGATTTTTGTGGTTCGAGGTCTGTTCTGTTTTATCTTTTTTTTTCAAATTTTTTTTTTACTTTCGTTTAACGTTCGACGACGGTATTTATAATTAATTATTGGTATGTGAAATGTAGAAACGGAATCGAAAATTGTGAATATGCGAACATTAAAAAAAAAAATAGAATATCTAAATTAATTTTAATTAAATATAGGTAATATTGGAAATGTCTATGTTTGTAAATGGTGCCTTATGAAATAATTGTTATTTTTTATATAAAACATAATTTGCATTCGGATGACGCATAAGTTTTTTTCCATTATTATTATTTTTTTTTTTTTGTTGTAATAATTCTTTCATTTTAAATTGAATCAAATATTGATATTTAGTTTTATTCCATAAAAGCCCTGAATACGAACAAACAAATTGTTTTATTATTGTTTAAAAAGCCGGCGGGTAATGAATTTCCATGAAATATTTTTTTTTATATGATTTTCTTTCTGTTGGAAATTCAATAGTTGATTTGATATCATTCTTGGAAATCGTTTTGCAAAAATATGCAATTTCCTAGTAGGAATAAAGATCATTTTATATTTCATATTAAAAATATTTTGTCAACAGTCAAATATTTTATCAGTATTAAAACATGGATAAATAAATGACATAAAATTTCATGCCTACTTTTTAACCCTTCGGGGTCTTTTAGTTATTTCTGAAATCTGGTATAATTATTATAGATTTTGATATTGTTTTTTTCGTCTTTCTTTTTTTTTTCTTCATTTTTTAATGTATTATTGATTCGTAAACTATACTTTAATGGAAAAATGAATGTTCATTGTATCATATTCACTTATTCAATTTAATACCCTAGTCGAAAAAAGTTTCAGGCATATCAGAAAAAAAAAGAAATATTATATTAAAAAAATATCCGATATACATATATTAGAAAATCATATCACATAACATATCATATGACCTAATATAAAATAAAACATATTTTTTTTCTGAATGCAGAATATTTAATAAGTTTAATAATAAGTTCACATAAGCATTACCTGATCAATTAATAATTAGTCGTCATTAAATTTTGTAAGAATGTTGCTGGCTACACGAGAAAATTACTCTTATTTCAAAATCCAAAAACAGAAAACTCTTCTTGCAAAATCCAAATATGTATATATAATATATATAATATATATGATGTTGTCAGTAATTGTAATACAATGTTGAAACATCCCAGCCGGCACAAGTGGTCGACATTAGTATAATGTTATTATATATTTTTATGAATGTAGATTTGGTGAACGTAAGTTTTTAACCTAAAGTTAGCCTAATGTTAT
>JAABKK020013026.1:10514-21807 GCA_011634745.2 Catotricha subobsoleta
ATAGTTTGATAATTATTATTTCCAAGGAACAAGAATTGCAAGTAAGAATTCATTGCCTTACTCTGAATAATTGGAAACCAAGTAATTACATTAAAAGGAAAAACACAAAAAATGTTGTTATATAAATTCTCGCGGTTTTCAATTAAAAATGAAATACAAAGCCAACAAATAACCTTCCACTAAGAACCTTTCTATATTTTCGCATATAATATAATGTTCGATATTTTTATAGAAAAGGGAAATAGTGCAATGTTAAATAACAATCATATTTCCAGGAAATGAATTTATGCTATATTTTCATTTATGTTTGTATTGAACTAAATAGCGGTAATTCAAGAAAATAATATTTTTCAAAAATAGTTATGAAATAACAACAAACCAAACGGAAATTAAATTTGACCAATTTTCTGTAACGGTAATATACGGTGGTATAATGCAATATCTGGCCATCATATATATACTTGTGTTTATTAGTCTGTTGTTCATTAGACGATTTGTAAATATATAGCGAGGCAGTAAATTTTTGAATATTTCTCTCATCTGTTTAACTGACCACGGCTCATCGGTTCTGGCAAATTTAGTCATTAAGATATTATGCATCCATATAACCATTATTTTAAAATTAATATTATTTATTGCAGGTACATTATAAATTTGTCCGCCTTAATTATTGTTATTACAAAACCTTGAACATTATCTCAATGGTATTTAAATATCATTTAAGTTGTGTGCCTATAGCTATCTACTTTGTACTTATCGTTAATATAAATATGGTAGGGGAAGATGGTGATCTTTGACAATTATTAGGCTATAATTGGAATTAATGTATTGCCATAGATATTAATTAAATTTAAATATACGCCGTGTGATGATGATACGTAATTCATACTAAGCCAAGGGATTCGAAGGTATCAACAATTGTTACAACTATATTACTTATGGTAAATGTATTCATTCATTCAATTCTTCACTCATATATTTAAGTGAGCCAAGTATATCCACGTTCCCTTATTAATAAAAAAATACAGGTAGATGTGCAGTAGACATATGTATGTATTTTGTAGAGGCCTGGGATATTTTAAAAATAATACAATATTTAGCCTAATTAAGGTATTATCTTTTATCATTTATTATTATTATAATATTTGGTTTGTTTGCTTTGTTTTTCTACTGTAAAGTCATTTGTGTATTCAAAAATTCTTTTAATGGGATATAAGTCATAAGTAAAGTAGCTTCTTTAAATATATAAAATATAAATTCATTCAAAGTACTTATTACATAGTTAGAGTTACTTGATATATGTATGTGAAATATATTTGTTGTTGGCCGTTTTGTTTTCTACTTGTGCATTTCGTTTTTTTAATTACCGCTTCTTTTTTTTTTTTTTGGCCGCATACCTCTGGGTATATTTGTGTGTCAAAAATGTATTTACTTTAAAAAATGACACAATTATACTCGTGCACATCGGCACTTGCAAGAATTTTTAATATTATTTTTTAAATTGTCAAAAATTTTTTTTTACACATTTCTATCCGGATAAGATGAAATATGACGACAAAACATATAACTGATTCTATTCCGCTGTAGAAAAATAAATATTGTTCGGTTTGCACAAAACATTTCTTTTTTTCTACTTAAATTTTTGTCTTATATTTACTTTGTGCCGATGATGGATTTTATTTTATTTGTCATAGCTTTTGTTTGTGTTTAACTTGTGAATTTATAGATATGCTTTTTAATGCGGGCGATGTAGACTCACAAAAACCTGAGGCCAGAACGGACGACATTTTGTTTATTTGTATCATGTCAAATATCCGGCTATAAAATTCTTTTGTAAACAAAGGGTTTCCGGTCATTTAGATTTTGGTAATATTCTGTAAAATATATTTAATAATCAGTAATAATATCAAAATTTAGATCTTGGATCATACGCGCATTCTCTATTTAATTTTGAAAAGTGGCAAACAATAGAAAGTGAAAAGGTTTTGCAAGTAAAGCAAAAAAAAAACAAATTGTTCTTTATAACCAGGTTTACTCATTAGTCATTTTTCAGTTTTTAACTTAGATTTATGAGTGAAATAGAAAAAAAGAAAAAAAAACGCAACAATAAATCAAATATCGCAACAAAAAAAAACGACTAATTTTAAACGAAACAAAAAACATATTGCTGTAAGAAAAATAATTTCCTAAAAACGTGGCGCTTTACACATTTAAAAATATCAAAGCTAATAGGCATTTATCAATTGTATCTTATTTCCAGATAATGAATCTGCGACGAACATACTAAAAATAAATTGCTATACACATTATTGGTGTGATATAATTTCGTGTTTTTTTTTCTTTGTAAAACTGTTCAAATACAAAAAAAACAAAAAAAGTAAATAAAAGGAAAACATCTTTTTTTTATTATTATTTAAGTAAGTAAAGTATACTAATTTAAACATTTTTGTCCAATCGGTGACAAACATATATTTCACAAGCTACGAAATATTTCGCAAAGAAATAAAAAAAAATGTATTTTTTTTACTAATTATGTATTTACTTTGGTTCCGTATTTACGTTAAATATTTTCCAGATAAACTCAAATTGAAGTTAAAATATTTTTGGTTAATGATTTCTTTGCGAAAGGAATGGTTTTTTATTATCTTTAGAAATTTGAATAAATTGACACCGATGAATTTTTGAACATCTATCGAAATTCAATGGAAATCATTTAGCGATTTTCAATTTTATTAAATATTTTAAGATTTGTTGTATCCAATATAATTGATATTATCTAGATTTTCTATGCAAAACCACTGGAAATCGTCTATACCTTAAATATGAATCTAATGTATTTGTTTTCTTTTTTAAACTTTAATGGTTTCCTTGTATTTCAACATTTTCTTTCTTAATAGTCTTAAATAGCAAGAAACCCTGATTAAAATACACATAAATTTGTTTAATTATATAAAACTTTCAAAGTAATTACAAACTAGGGCGGTAAGCTTCAGCTCGTGTAACCCACGAATCTCGGGTAACCTGAGCATTTGATAAACTTCAACTCGGTTTAACTTGACGAAAGCATGGGTTTCATGAAACCCATGCTTTGAAACCCGAGGTTTCGTCAAGTTTAACCGAGTTGAAGTTTATCAAAAGCTCGGGTAACCCGAGATTCGTGGGTTACACGAGTTGAAGCTTACCGCCCTTAAACTACACTCAACAATCTAAATTCTAGAATAACTATAAAATGCGTATATAAAACCAGGTATATGCCAAATCACAGATGAAAAAATATAGATATTTATATACAGGCAACGCTTGAAATAAGCAGCCTTCACTGCAGGCAACTCTTTAATTAAGACACACTGCGAAACAATCAACGAGTTACTTATTTAGAGATTAAATAAAATAATTGAAATGTATTCGCGATTTTTTTATTTTTTTTATAATTCATATTCAATTTGATATTTTCAACGCAATATAATAATATATTACATACACAAACGCACATATTATGTAGTATTTACATAATAAAAGATTTGTGTTTTAAACTAAGCAACTCAGCTAAGCAACTTCTCGATATTAGCAACAGGCCTCTAAACAAGGGTGTTCCTTAAATCGAACGTTGCCTGTACATTATGTATATACTAATAATATATAATATATTATCCATAATATTTTATTAATATACAAAAAAAAAAAAACATTATGCTAATGATTTTCGAATTTAATTTGATTGCTGCTTTAACATTTACCTCTTGCCACGAATAATTTATATACTAACTAATAATAATAAACATTAAGAAAAAACAACACATAAAAAATGCAAACTGAAACCACTACACAAAAAAACAAAAAAAAAAACAAAAAACAAGAAGAATGTTTTGTTGACCGTAAAAAGGCAAAAAGGTCATAATCTCATAACAATCTCATCATCAATTATTCTATAAACTATAAGCTAGATGTAGAGCTATATAGGTATATTAACGTATATTACATGGTTTCCACTCTATACTAACTAACGTCTCTTAACAGAATTGTTGTTGTTGTTGTTGTGGTTTTTTTTTATATATTTTAGTTTTAATAAAATTCATACTTCGTGTGCTAACCAATAGTTTTCGTAAAACGTGTATCAAAAAATCTTGAAGAACGGATAGTTTATTCACATCACTAGACGCTGATATTCGATGATACATCAATATACAGAATAATAATTTTTCGAAATGTGATTAAATATTGAAACACTTTGACGTCGTCAATCTATTTTTTTTTTATTTTTACCAAATAATTGCTGCGTTCACTCTTTTCTATGTTTTGGAAATGTTAACTGAAATCTATGATTGGTACGAACTGTTCAACTCCGCACTTGTCTCGAGTGTAGACGATCGAAAAATGTTTGCAGACAAGTAAGTAACCTGTATGCAAAGGCATGGATAGATAAAAGAATATGACCGTATGCTAAATGACATGTATCTCTAGATATTCTTCATAACTTTATTGCTACAATCAACAGAAGATGTACCGTACCAAAGATAGCCTCTATTCATACGCAGCACCATACGTACATTTGGTATGATGATGGCATTAGAAAATATTCATATTGAAAACCTTTTTATAACTTGTTCATCATATAGAAATTTATTTTAATAATATTTAAATTACTGGCTAGCAAAAGTTCGAGTTTGAATTTTAGTCCTTGTTGTTGTTGTTGTTGTTGTTGTTTGTGCTACCATTTCATTGTAGAAATTCTGAATGTTGCATGAATTTTAGATTTTATGTGTTAATAATAGTAGAAAATATGTTTTGATTTATTATTATTAGTATCCAATTGTAAAATATGTCGCTTTTATTAAATTGAATTTATTTTATAGTTGGTTGTCTATTTTAAAATATTGAAAATTCAATAGATTTCTTTTGTACAGAAAAGGAGTTGGGAATTGAGAAAATATATGCAAAAATTGAAAAGAAATAAAAAAAAACATTTCACGTTCTCTTGATTGCTATGACCTCAAAAACGGTGCTAATGCGCTTTTGGTTAAAGTCAAAGTCATTAATGCATTTTGAAATATAATTAATTACAACTTCCAATATTTGTAAAAAGATCAAAATCATTTTTTTTTTTTTTTTAGATCGAATTAATATTAAGCATAAATTTCATTTATTGCTGAAGATCACAAATTTCCCCATAAAGATGTAAATTGTGCTAAGCCACATTTTTAAGGTGACAAATAATAAATACTTATATTTTTGTAAGTGTGCATAATATGTAAGAGCAGAAACCTAACTAGTTTTTAGGTTTTAGCACAATAGTTATAACAGTGTAAAGGTGCATAGATGAATGATTTTACAAAAATAAAAGAGAAGAAGAAGTAAAATAAAAAGAAGGCGCATAATGTTATGATTGTACCACACACAGGTTGTACAGGTGTGCGTGTGTTAGGCCATTTATGGTGTGGTTTTTTAAAACCGGTAAACTGTACATTTGTACAAAAGTTGAACTAAGTTGGGATCGGTTTTAATTCTTGTTCGTTTTTTTTTTCTTTCATTTTTTATTTTTCCATATACATATGAGGAAGATATAACTAATAATAACACACATTTATTATTCAAATAGGTATATAAAATAATATGCGGATAGAAAGAATTCTTCGTCTTCGTCTGTTTCTTTCTTGTGTTTGGTTCGGATTCTTATAAACATTTGCAGTTTAGTGAGATGGCGCGCAATATATAGGTAAAATAAAATTCTGTACACGTTGCAGGTTGACTCTTTTCCTACTACCTTTTCTTTTATAATAGAATTTAATATTAATTTTTTTAAACGTTGTTTTGAAAAGTTGATTTTTACGCGCAGCCGCTCATTTCTTTTGATACAAAATACTTTATTTTTAATTTAAATTTTCATATTATTAAACCAGAAAAGTAAGACAGTTTCTTTCAATGAAATGTCACCAAAAAAACATTAAATTAGTTTTCCACAAACACAATAAAGTTTGCATTAAAAGAAGAAAAAAAATCATACATCTCTGAAACGATATAATAACTACATTCTTCAACGAAGCACTAATCAACTTATACCAGAAGTACATTAAAATGTTGGTAATATTGTTGTCTCGTCATGACCATCGTCATCATACTTTGATTAACATCGCACGGCGACAAATTTTCAAATATTTTCTCATTGTATATTTATAATTCTCTTCTTAATTTCATGAAAAAGAGAACATTAAACAACAATTGTGTATTGTTTGAAATTTATGTCTTGCATAGAAATTCTTGTATTTCCATATTATATTTTGAATACAAATACATTTACAAAACCATATATAATATAATAAAGGTATTTTTTTTTTTTTTAAGTACAATAATAATAAATTTAATTATTCCGTCGAGTCAAGCCCACGAATGAGAAATATTAAAGAAACTTTATAAAAAAAAAAAAACGTGCAAGAAACTGCAACATAAATAAATAAAATGAATGTAGAACACATAACGTAAGTTTAATCTTTAAAAATACAATAAATAATTTGTTATAAAGAAATGAGGAAAACAAGAAATATTTTTTTTAGTTTTTGTCATTTTAGCGATTTTTTTCTTCTTTTTTCTTTTTATAATTGAAATTTCAATTCAAAAAACTTTTCAATTAAAATCGCACAAATGGAAAATGATTGACGAGAACTTTTACGTCTTACTTTTCTATTCGTTATTTTTTGTTTAAAATTTATATTCCATTAAGTTATTTAAAAATGCTTATTAGTTAGTATATTGTGCCACATCAGCACATTTTATATATATAATTATCCAAATAGAAATAATCCAAAAAATGTATCCAATATCCAATAAATCCAAGTAATGCCAATTCACTTATGGTTTTATTGTTTTAACGATTAACTCCATTAAATTTTGTAAAAATAAAAAAAATGATAAAAAAAAAGATGAAGAAGAAACATTTCTCTTTGCGAAAATTATCTTTTCAAACACTTTTGTTTATTTGAATTTTTTTCTTCTTCTGTTTTTGAAACTTCCTATTCATATAATTCGCAAACAAACCAAAAAAAAAATATATTAATAAAATTACAATAGAGAAATTAACAGAATAGAAATAAAATCCACGCACTAATTTTCTGTAATTTTAATAAAAAAAAAACTTTCTGATCGTTGATCGCAGATGGTATAATCCACACTGAAATAGAGCCCATAGCTTCTATGTTACAGAGCACTCACTTGCAAAAATCTTTGCGTACGTTAGAAAAAAAAAGCAAAAAAAAAAACAAGAAAACAAGAAAACAAGCATCGGCTATTATTCTTTTTTCTTTTTGTACAATTTGCGCGTATATTCCACGTTCCCGATATTATTTTTAATGAACCAAAAAGAAGAATAAAAATAAAATACGAAAATAAATAAATAGAAAAATAAAAATACTTATAAATAAAAAGAAAAGAAAAACAACAAAAAAACAAAAATTGCTTCTTTCTTTTTGCTGAATTTTTTCGATTATTTTATAGGTATTTCTTGATTTATTTTTCTTCTATTTTTTCTTTATTTATTTGTAATATCAAAAATTAAAAGTAACAAAAAAAAAAGTTATTTACATTCAAATTAACAATTTCAAAATCGCTTCGAATCTAATTTAACAATATAAAAAAGACACAACACAAAAATTTCCTGTTTTTTTTTAGTAATATACTTGCATTCACGGTAACGCTCCGAGAGCGACTGATTTGATTGTTGGTTACTGTCGTCGTGGTAATAATTTGGCCACATGAATGGAGTTCGTTTGAAGAATAGGTAAGGAGAGGTGTTGCACGTATTAAATGCTATATGCTATTACGATATTTCCAATCCAGAGAGTTTTTGTTTTGTTGGAAAGTGGAAAAGGGGAAATATATTGTATAATATTTTGAATGAGAGTATTTTTTTTTTTATTTTTTGTGGTTTGATTGATTGTTGTGGGTATTAACTGAAATCTGTTTAATATTTATTTTCTACTATTTTCTGTATTAATAAAATAATATAAGTAGGTAAAATGTTAAATTTGTGATGAAGGACTTAATACCGATAGAAATTATTGTGTTTCAAATTGAATAAGTTCTTACGTTAAGTATTTGCATATAGATTAATTTTAATTCTTCTAACCGCTTAAATATTTATGATATTTCCACGATAATATGGCTCCACACAACATAAAAGTGGCAGAATTATTGGAACGATTTATAATATTGAGAATTAAGCGAAAAGAGAATTTAACGTTTAAATGTAAAACATATTATAAAAGTATAGAAAAAGAAACACTTGTTGAGCTCTACCTTTAACGATCATCATGACAATATATATAGCAATAATAAATGTATTTTAATATTTTGTCGTAGTCGTATGTGTGCTTTGAGAATATTGTTCGCGTAGAAATAAAACAGAGTAAATGTTTCATTTATATTATTGGGCTCTTTAACATTATGGCTATATTGCTCTCTGTGTAAACACGCAACAAATGTATAAATTTGTACACACCAACCTGTTTGCCAATATGAGAAATTACATAAAATTTGTTTTAAAAAATGGAATTTGAAAAATGCAATAAGGGAATAAATTAATTAGGTTTTTTTTTTTTAAATGATACTGGGGGTTCTTATTAATTAATGGAGGATTAGTTCGTGCGTGAAATATATGTTACTATCGAAAATTTTAATTTATTGTCATTTTAAAAAAAATCTTTTACATGATTTTTTTTTCTTTGTAATTAATTAATATAGTCTTAATTGGTCTTTACGAAATTTGAAGATGAAAAAAAAAAATGAACCAATATTTTATTATTTTTATTATTAGTTATTCACTGACCATTGTTCAAAACGAATCTATTAATTTCAATTAAAACTTAATTCTCAAATGTTTGTTTACTTTCAGATTTCATATTTTGACGATTTCGGTGTGTAAACATGGAGTTACCTGGAATCACTTTATCAATTTTTTAAATTCTGGATTTTTTTTTGGATAAGTTGTTGCTATCGAGGTTGTTATCTGGGTGATTACAGAAAATATTAGAAAAACTGTTATGCTTTGTCAGTGCTTTTGTTTACTTGTTTAGACGGTAGCGAGATATTCAATTTTAAAGGTTATTAATCAGCGATATATTCAAAAAATAAAAAATAGAAACTAAATTCCATAATATAAAAATTGAAATTCAAATATTTCATATATTTCATTATATTAAGCACTTAAGTGGAACGAAAACCGAGTTTTCGCCGGAGCAAACTTTAACCATAAACTTGAGAAAAAAAAAATACTTTTTTTTGTTTTTAAGTTAAAACTCAGGTGACACCAAGGTCCCAAAGATTCAAAAATATTTTTTTGAACTGATAACATCGAGAATACGATGAATAGATTCCTTGACCCCGATTTCCTATGGATGGGTCTAAGCAGTTTTTTTTTTGTTTTAGTCACGAAATATTTACACTTAAAGTTTTTAAAAAAGTCTTCTGGGAAGGAAAATACAACATATTATTCGAATTTATTTTGTTGTATGAAAGTTAGCATGCACACTTAATGTTAGTTTGTATACACAGTTTCACATAAAATAAAATGTAAGCCATATATAATTAACGTCGACCCGCATATTAAAAACTTTTTTTTAGCTATCCCTGGACTAATAAATAAATAATTATCCATTTTAATTAATAATTTTGGCAAAAGCTTTACATTTCATATCATTTTACTATATTTTATGAACCATTTTATTAAATAAACAATTGCTACAACAAAGGTAATTTTGATGGTTGCATTTAATAGTGGTTTTCATTTTATCTTCATTTGTATACCACAGGATGGTTTTTCTTTATTAGTTGGATATTATAAACGGAGTGAAATATTATTGAAAAATATTTAACTTTACTAGTCATGCTAGTTTTAAGTCTACTATAATTTTATAAATTTACTCTAACCCACTTCGAAACCCTAGTAAACATGATGCAACATTTGAGCTTTGATAAAAAGAATAACCATTCCCTAAATATTTAATATTCAGATTGCATACGGCTTTATAATTATGTAATCGTAATGTACAAAATTGATAAATGTCTTAAAACTTTTTTTTATCAGTTTTAGTCAAAAAAAAATTGATCATTCCATTCTTAAATAATGAACATGACAATCAAATTATCCTCTTGTCGTATAGTTAACATCATATCCATACACTATAAGGATAAGAGCTATCGTATCAAAATATTTTCATTATTTTCCTCACATCCATTATCTAATGCATATGTAAATGTATGCATATTATATATAGGTACAATAAGTACTTAGTTACTTCAGTGTTAGTTTCGTATATAATAGAGGTACACAATAATGTGCGGTTTTCATTAAATTTATTTCTACTGCTATTTAAATATTGTATGCACAGCATAAATTATACTACACATGAATGAAAATAGCAGGTTTTCATTTTATTTCTTTTCCTGATGCTTCTCTATAAGAGAATTTTAATAAAAGCACATTCCTATAATATATCTATCCAGATTCAGATAATGGATGATATTTAACATTGTATTTTGTATAAAACATATAGAAAATATGTAATACCTTAAATAATAGTTGAACTATTTTATGATACTGAAATGAAACTGAAGCTGAAAAATATATCAGTATATTATAGTCACAGTTGTCAGTAAAACTACAAAATAGAGTGAATTATATGTCAAAATATGAGATGGTTGGTTGGTGGACTGGCAGATTGTGTGTTTTTCTGTATATGTGAGTATAGTTTTCATATTCTCATTTTCATCATGGACAAGTTGTTGATGCTAAATTTACATTTTACATTTATATAGATTTTGATTAGAGAAATGAAACAGTATTACTTTTTTTTTTTAATTAAAATTTCTGTTGATGAATGGTGCGCTATTGCTGATGTGAGCATAAAAATGCAATCCAAAATAAACAAAAAGAAAAAAAAAATGTTTATTCATTTAACGGATTGTGATAGCATCTATTTACTTACTGTACCTATTCCAGATAAAGAACATTAAAATATTTTATTTAAAAAAGTAAACATGCGAAGTACACAAATCTGCATGATGAATTTAAATTGGATTTCCGAAAAAACATATAAATGAAAATTTAAATATGAAACAAAATCCGATCTCTGCAATGAATATAACTTTATTTATCTTTTAACAGAGATTTTTAAACTATATTATATAGCGATTATATTTTAATAGATATTTTCTTATGCAATTATTACTTTTACTTCATTTTTGAGAAATTTGAAAAATTTTGAAAAAAATCAAGTATTGGTTTGAGAATTTTTTTTTTTTTTTT
>JAABKK020013037.1:4980-21805 GCA_011634745.2 Catotricha subobsoleta
AACACTAAACTAAAATTTCACTAATTGCCAAATTATACACCAGTTAGAGTACTACACGTACACACCTCCCTTTTATGTTTCTTACTCTTTCTACGTTGTCAAGTACACGTTAACGTCTACGTAAATTTTGCAACCTCCCTATTATTTTTTACATTACGCCTAATACTTTTATATAGACTATTAAATAAAGAGTAAGTAACATTTATTTATTGGTTGGTTGGCAATAAAACGATAGAACCCTACTTTAAACATCCAAAATTGTTCATAAGAATATAATTCAATAAAAATGAGAAATCCACTGAAAACTGCAATACTAATTTAAAAATATGTAACTATTAAATAAATCGGAAATTGCGAAATATGAAAAATTTAAAAAACAAAACTGTTTAAAACTTATTCCCTTAATTTCTGACAAAACCATTACCACAATGCTTATTAAATGCAGATATTTTCTAGTTGAATATTCTAATTTTACATTTTTATCACCGGTTTTGCGATACCATAAACTTTTATAATTATTCTCTACAACGTTACAAATATGTAAAATTATTCTGTTTATGGATGGTCATTGTGTTGTATATAATTTGTGTGTTAATCAACGACTGTATGTAATCTACGTACACAATATTGTTGATAAATATTTAACTACATATAGTCAAAGTCATAGTCAGGGCTGGGTATACAATAATATAATATAAGTACTTACTTGTATACTTGAAAAAAGAATAAAAGCACTGATGACTTATCGGTACTGGCACTTATGAAATGAAAATCAATAACAGTATATATTGTAATAATCTAGATGGCTACAATTATGTATCGAAATATCTAGTTTTTCAGACAAATTTTTGTTATGTATCCGTGACTTTATTAATTTTAGCATAATAAGTATATGGAAAAGAAAAGTTCTCTGCAAATACGAATGCATGAATTTAAATATTACGTGTATAAAGGTAAGTATGCAGATCACTTGCGAAATGGTTGCGAAATCCATAGAAAAAGAAACGAAACAAAATTTAACAGAAGAGAAGAGTCCATACAAAATTTATTTCGCTGTAGGAATGAAATGATTGCTCCTCAACGAAATGCTAATGGAATGTGGAATGACATGCGAAATATATTTTGTATGGACTTTTCTCTCCTGTTAAATTTCGTTTACGTTTCTTTTTCTATGGATTTCGTAGCCATTTCGTAAGTGATCTGCATACTTACCTTAACATAACAGTACTTATCCAGCCCTGGTCTATATGATATGATAAATAAGGAAAACAAAAATCATGAAATAACTACTGGTTGGTTACATAAAACAAAAAAAAAAAAACATTTTCACTTGTATTTTTTTAAAATAAAATTTGATTTGAAAATTTTTTTCATATCATTTCATTAAATGTTATTAAAATGCTATTTGTTGAAAACTTGTTATGAACTAATTTACGGAGTATATGACTTGAACTTTTTAACATGATTCTCCAAACCATAAATATAATTATTTATTTTTATGCATATCATATATTACATAATTTCATAAAGCTAGCTAATAAAATAATAAGCTTATAATAAAGTTAACATTTATATATTATGGAAATATTGTTCTAGTGAATAAATTTTCTATATCTGTTCAAATATGGGAGTTGCCAGTTAGTTCGATTTTCCATGAAAACAAAAATTGTGATTCACAAAAAACTACAAATATATAAGTTGTATAGCTGTAACAGCCATAATATAATAGTTGTACCAAACTATTTTCAATTATAATTTCTACAGCTATTCGAATTCTATATAATTTTCTTTTGTTTTTTGTGTGAGTTTTGTTAAAACATTGCTACGTGTACACTAGATGATAATGATTGGTATGATTATCCAGAGAGACTGAAATAAAACATACAAAAACATAAAAAATGAAAAGTTTTTTCTTTTCTAATTGTATTTATGATTAGGGTGACCATTTGTCCCGAAAATATGAAACATGTTCGTTCCTATTTTTCAATAGTTTTCAAAATCAACGAAAGTACGCAGAAAAAGTTACACAACCTTGGTGTACCCCTATAATTTTTTTTCTTTTGTTTATTTTCAATTTTTCTTACCGACAAATATGAAATAGCTATAAGGTTTGTTGCATCGAAATGATTTTTTGAGTTAAGAAAAAGCACCGAATTGTTTGACCGCAGTTTTCAAATTTTCTATTATATGTTACTGGTTTACAAAATTAAAAGCTGGAATAATTCAGAAGACTTGAATCTTAAAGATAAAATGCAAACTGATAAACGATAAGTAGAAATTTGCATTCACTTCATTGAACATCTTTGTATTATCAGAACTAAAGGAATATGTATTTTGTTTGCCTGGTACTTCCGCATCCGTAAAGAGAATATTCCCATTAATGAATAACACTGCAGAGAAATCACAATTGCCGATACCAGTTCTAAGAGCAATTGCTCATTACGAAATGCAATTATGATATGACCGTGTCTTGACTTCTATGAATATTTACAAGAATCTCATGATTTACTAAAACAAATTACTTTTGAGCAAACCTATGAATCATAAAATTGGTATCAATTTTTTTTTTAAATATGTTATACATTTTTTAATTCAAGACCATTTCTTATATAAGTAATTTCATTATTTTTTTTTTATTCGTAATTTACTTTAAATTGAAGTAGATTCTAATTTTAAAGTTTTTTTTTTAACTTTTCAAGAAATTTTAACAAAAATATTTTTTCTTTGATTAAAATATGAAATAAAATTTAATTGAAATCAGATTTACCTTCAGTTTCCATGTAGATAGTAAGAAAAAGTTGGTTAATAAGAAAAAAGTACGTAGGAAAGAATTTATTCTTTGCTTGTGTTAGAAATATTTGTATTCTTGTAAGCACTCATGTATACAAAATTCAGTAATTACAAGCATATGCAAAATTCTTTCGTCTGGTGTACTTTATTTTCTTTCTTACCAACTTTTTCTTATTACATATGGGAAACTATGCTTTGTTTACAAGATTTTATTATAATTAATTTTCTTTCTGAAACCTTAAAAATCTGATACATGAAATTATCCCGAATTTTGCTGCTGCTCGACTCGAATCCGAAAAATAATTATGATTATAACAAGTGTTATTAATCGTACTCGAAATCCTATCATTTATTAACGATAAACTTTTTCAGCATTCAAATTTAAACCAAAGTACGACATAAAAATATTATGCATTGCAAACTTTACTATATTTCTTTAAAAAGTTTTATTTTATATACAAATAAACTTATTGCTAGAGTTTTGCTTTTTAATTTGTTCTCATAAACACAAAAGAAATTCTTTTAATAAACTGTAAGTAATGATCCAAAAAAAAAAAATAGAAAACAATTTTTTCTAGAAAGTAAAAGAGAAAAAAAAAACAATTTAAATTTCATTTTAACATATATATAAAAACTTTTCCAAGCCGTACATCTATTTCTCTTTGTTGAAATGTGGGTAACTTTGAATTATAGGCTCAATTTTGTTGTTTGCAAACCAAATATGTTATTCATTACACCATCGAGATTTCAATATAATTTATGAGCTTCAAATAAAACACTATAGACTCCAATTCACCTGTGGGAATAAATAATGTACTATATACCGAGATATGTTTACCAAACTCTTACTTAACTTATTGAAAATAGAATATTAGAAATCTATATGTGATTACTTACATATTTTGTTTTAGATAATATATTTCTACCTTCAATTATGGTATATTTCCACGAACGTATAACAAAAATATTCAATTTTTCTGCTTACAGAATTAAAATAGAACGTTTTAACAAACAAAATGGCAGAACAACAAAGGCAATCATTATGTCCTCGACTTATTGACTATTTAGCAATAGTTGGATCCCGACCAAATAATATCGTTCGACCAGGTGGTGGCGGACAAAATCCTCCTGTTCAAGTAAGTATATCCTGCATAAATTTCAACTTTATTAAACGATAAAATAAAAATAGTTGGTTTTTTTTTTTTTGCTTTTCTATCATTTTATTGTTGAAATACGAACCACGTACGAAAAATGTAATTACATTCTTGTCTGGAAACTTACTAGTCATTACTATATACGTAAAACCAAATGTCTTATACTTGTATATACGATCGGAGTATATAAAAGAAATTCATAAATTTCCTGAATTTAATCGAATCAACAACAACAACCACAACAACAAAAACAACAACCATATTACATTCACAGTCATTGGTTGTAGAAAAGTTTAGTGAGAACTCAATAAACCACATCATCAAGTTTTCCAATATGAAAAAGAAGAAAATTTTCCGTTTTTATCTTTATCGCTTTAAGGTACAAGTACAATATAATAGAATTATATTCGGAGAGTATACCGTATTATTTTGCCTCGTTTATTTTATAACTTTATATACGTATTTTCTCTATGCATCAAAATATAATTGCTATATGATTTATTTTTATTGCGATTTGTTGGTTGGGTATGTAGAAAGTAATATTTTCTAGCAAAATATCGATTCTGTACAACAGAAAATCTGTAAATAAAATAGAAAGAAAAACACAAAAGTACAATAACATAATAAGTAATAGCAAGAAATCCAGAGATTGCGAAATAGTGAAATGTAATAATTGTCAAGGCGTATAGAGAAAGTTTCTCTTATTTAAAAGGTAGTTAGGTATTGTTTGTTGATGAAATTGCGGTATTAAGTTTACTTATAACTTTAGTATAGATATAGATTATGCTCAGGAAGTAAAATGTTGGTACATATTTTTCTTTTATCAATTTCGTATAACAGAATAACAAAAATAAACTTATTATTATGTTTTAATATTTTCTTTATAATAATATTGTTAAAGTTTTCCAATTTTAATTCTATATATAAGAGTAGACTCCCGGATATTTTATTTATTAAATATCAACCCTTCTGGTTTGTGACAGTTTAAAAAGTTACAAAGGTTTAATGGATTGGATTTTGTAATGTATTTTATCGTATCACATCCACTTAAAACATCAAAACATAAATTTTATTTCTAATATTTTATATGAAATTCTATTTATAAATTGTATTCATCTTACAATTATATATAATAATTAATATACATTTGTTTCCAAAATTTGAACATGGAATATACGTATACATTAGGGTGACAGCGAAATACATTTTTTTTCTCAGATCTTGACAGACAAATAGGTGTGAAAAGTTTCTAAATTTCAATCTGAAACCGAAACCGAAAAAAAAAAAATTAAAATCGGTTGATGTTTTGAGGTTTCTCAAGGAGTGTGAAATTTTCATTGGAAAACGTAATTAACACCTATGGAAAATTTATGGAAATCCTATGAAAAACCTATAGACATTGTACTGGACTTCATATCAACAGTGTTAACGATACCGAAAATACATCAAAGCGAATGTGGTACTCTAGTTGGGATTAAATGTTTCAATATTCAGGATTGTACTATTATTTCTAAAAACTTTTCATTAAGGATCAAAAGCTAATGAAATATATCTAGCAAGAAAGTTTACTCCTGAATTTTCAACTTTTTAAACACGACACAAAAATCGCAATATTTTCAACCCCTGAACATCAACCGATTTTCATTTTATTTCAGTTTCGGTTTCATATTGAAATTTAAAAACATTTTGCCACAATGTCCGTCAAGATCCGAAAAAAAAAATGTATTTCGCGGTCACCCTACTATACATACGATTTAATATTATAAAAGCAACAAAATATATTTACGAAATATAAATATATATTTCAATTACATTATACCTACTAAATGAAACCTTGAAGTTATTTTGTTTAGTTAGAATTTAATTATTCCAGTGCGATTACTAAATTGATAAAACAAAGAGATTCTAATAATATGTACGTTATTCTATATTTTCAATATGAAACTAATTAAGTATTTAATTAAGTAAACTTTCTCAACCCGATAAAAATGTTGTACATCAATAACGGAATAATGGTAAAACTTTTATCGTAAGCATTTTTAACAAATGTCTACATTTTGTTTTTCGTATTTAAGTTTAGTGTGTAACAAAACTGTTTTACGCATAATATAATAATATACCATCTACTTACCAGTTTAACAAAACATAATTAATATATTTTAGTCGTTTTTATTATGTGTTAGTGGGAATCATTAACAATAAATGAATGTAAAAGACAACAGATAGGAAAAAAAGAAAAAAAAAAAGAATAAATAAATAAATAAAAGGATACAATTTCTGTTAATCTTTTACTCATTTTCTCTGGAAAAGATTCTCCTAAAGGTAAAATTGCTTTTTATTTTGTTGGTTAATGGCTTTTATATGCCAAGCGCCGCTATAGCCGCATGATACATATATTCATAAACATAAAGGTGGATAAATTCATTAAGTTGCCGCACTAATGAAGGTTTTTCATAATTTGAATTTTCACGTTATAATAATGGGGTTTTGCTTTTATAAAATATTGAATCATTAAAAGCACCCGTTTTAAAAGTTTTCCCGTATTATCTCTAAGCCTGAATCAATTTGGTCGAAAATGAATTTTGTACGTACCAGCACTTTTGAAACCTGATTTAATTTACGGTTGAAACAAAAAAAATTCCATTTGCATATTTTTTTTATTCTTTTAAATAACTCAGGTTAGGTTTAATTGGGGACAAATTTTATTTTACACCGTGAAATTTACTTGTTCATTAACTTCCTATTTATATTTTAAAATGGAAATACCCAGATTATTTTTCTGGGAAATTTGCATAAGTCACATAATTCAATGCAACAATGGATTCGGTGTTAACGTGTTTGGTTGATTATAATCTGTAAACCCACACAATTTTTTGGCTCCGCTTTTTTTTTATATTTGGATTAGCGAAAGTGTGTTTTTCATTTCATTTTCTTTTTTTTCTTTTTTTTTCTTAAATAAATGCAAATATTTATGTAAAACTGACGAACATTTCTGGCAATATAATTCTTTTAAGTGAAATATCAATTTCGTATCGAGCGTATTTTAAAAAGGAAAAAAAAATCATTAACTTTTCGTCGTGAAATTTAACATTTTATTGAATTTGAATTCAAATCTTTATATTTCGATATAGAAATATTATTATTTAAATATTTTATCAGCGACACAAATTTTATTTTACCAATTTTTTTTTTTTAGTATGACTATTTAATGCTAAACTGAAGGTATATTCAAGCAAATAAAATTTACCGTTTTTTTTTTTTTACTTTTTTCATTTCCTATGAATTTTCCTTGATTACTTTATTTCATTTTTCCATTTCTTTGACAAAAAAAAAATTGATATTTTACAAACCTGTTCCTTTTAAAATTGTAATGAATTTATAGGAATTTAATGGAAAATTTAATGCTCAATTAGAGTTTGTTGTTGCCGTTTTATGAAATTGCAATAGCTACTTTTTAATACTATATAGGAATTATCTATATAACAAATGATATTAAAATTTTCTACTACAGCGAAGCTATAATTTTTCTAAATGCTGTTGGTTTTTCATTGAAATACTCCCATTCATAAACCATTCAATAGAATTGGATATATCAACCATTTATAACTACATACTCGTATATATCCTTATCCATGTGCAATGTACATAAACGATAAGGATAAACGCAATTTTTATTACATTGCACATTGCACATATTTGAAAATACCTAAGATGTTAAGGCGGCTGAATAGAGAAAATATAGAAAAATGGACATCTAGTGAAACGTATTCCTGTGTATTCCATGAACGAATTTACAAAGTTAATATATATTCTGAAAGCTTGAACCTTTTTACATGCCGTATTTATATTCTATTTTTTTTTAATAATTATTTATGTATGATGTTATTTTGATTGAAATATGTTTGTGTGATTCATATCATTTTTCAATTGTTTTTTTTACTATTTAGAGACATATCGATATCGTCGTTGATCTGCGGCATTAGGTGCAATTTACAAAACTCACGTAAACTCTTCGTAAGATATGCAGATAGCTGCTTATACATAACGTGACATTTGTAAATAGTACCAAATTCCATTCCTGACATTTGTAGATAGCCCCTAATGCTTTTTCGTATCATTTGCCCCTACATGCCGCGTATATGTAGCATTTTTTTCATTTTTATTTCTGTTAAAAACTTACTAGAGAAAATATTGAAAACGTGTGAATTTTTTTTGAACATAAACTATTTTAATAACGTCTGAAAGACCACTTTATAAAAATATTGTATGGATAATTCGACATTAAAAGTGATCATAGATGTCTCATTTTATCTATTCATCCGCCATAAAACAAATGTTTTTGATAAATTGCATTGCATCTACGGCAAAAATAGATATTAAGTAATAGAATATATCTCATAAAGCATTTTAAAAAAACCATGAAAAATTATTTTTATTAAGAGTAAGTACCTACCTACCTATCTTTTATTATAAAAATTCTATAATAGAATACAATTTGAAATATGTAATATATTTTTATCGTAAACTGTAACGTATGAAACATTATTAATAATGAAAACACTAAGGTAGAATTTATAGGGATGATATATTCATGTTTATGGCTTGAGAGAGCAGGCGCGGATCTACCTATGTGCGGTAATCGCGATCGCCAGGGTCAGAAAAGTCAGACGAAAAAAAAATTAACCGAGAGGAAACGCTGTTATCGTATTCAAAAATATTTATGGAGAAGCCATGCACGTCATCGAGGATATAGACATGAATCCGCCAGTTTTACTAAGAAAACATGTTGCTACAATTAAAACTGTAGAATAACATATTAGAGTTAATGTGTTCATTCCGTTTCTGGATAATATCATTCATGATTTGATTGATCGATTCCATCAATATTATATGAATCTATTCGACTTGAATATTTTGCTTCCAGTTTGTTTTTTACATTGCCATTCGCAGTAAGTGAGCAAATAAAGGAAAATGGATATATTAAAACGCCTTTTAATTCAAACACGGATGTACATTTGAACCACTACTAAGGAACAAAGATTAAAAGGATTGGCATTGGTATATATGAATCGAGACATAAATTTAAATATTAACGACATCATTATTCTTTTACTCAGAAAAAATCAAGAAAACTAATTTTTTTGTTGTGAATTGTAAATCCTGTTGTAGTCTTACTCGTTTCTGTATTGAATACAGTGTGTAATAAAAGTATAAAAGTCTACTTAATTATTAAATTTAAATAAGAGTTGTTTTGATTTCAAACTACCGCCCGAGTCAGAACATTTTCTAGATACGTACCTGCTTGAGAGGCCTAGTTCAAATAAGAATGAAAAGTATTAATCTTAATCTGAAACTGGAAATTCGTGTGAGAGCGAAGTAAGACATAAATTGACCTCGAATTTTCAGTTTAAGTTTAAGATTAATACTTTTCATTCTTATGTGGACTAGGCCCTAAGGGTGGTAAAGTTTTCACAATTAATAACAATGTTGATGACCAAAACTAGTACTTTTGAGAAATAATTCTGAAAATAATCTGTATATATCTATATTCCTTTTTCATTATAATGTGCAAAATAACAATCTTAAGATGATCAACGGACTTTCCTGGAATTTCTCTACTGACCAAATACATCGCATATAACTAAAAGTATTCAAGTATCCGTAACCATCTCGAACTATTGGGGTATCAAAGTTTCACAATCGCAGGCACAAACTCAAATTACAAGAACTAATAAAACAAATCACATCTGAATAAACTTAATCTGCTTATCAAGCCTTTCTTCAAAATGTTAATAAAATTCAATTCGACAAAGGGTATATGTCACCATTATGAATAAGGATATAGATGAAAATATACCTGTTCTATTATTTATATTTATATCTTTGCTGACTGGCTATAGTTTTCGTAAAAATATATTTTTTTCTTCACATAAAAGTTTTTAATCATTCATTTTCCTTTAAAAATTTCAAAAATTTCACATAAATTTAAATATACACATATTTCTAAAATAATAATGTCAATTGCTGAAAAATTTATTATATAATTGTCGTTTAAACAAAATACTTAAATCAATAAATTGAATTGAATTACGTATTCATTATTTTTCATTTTAATTGAATAACCTAAATGATGTCAAAACAAAATGATTATTATTTTTTACAGAGAACCATTTTTTTTTTTTATATAAATTTTCTTAATGAAATACTGTATAGAAAAGAAAAAATTGACAAGATATGGTTCCCTATTATATCTATGATGGCTTAAGGCTTTAGAAAATTCAGTTATCGTACATATAGATATTAGGTGTTATTAAAATATTTAATAGTTTATCATCGGATTTTCGTATAAAATTTGATTCCGCTAGTTGACCACTAAGCTTGTTTAATGTGTAATTGAATTTGAAGCAAATATAGAAGAATTAAAAAAAAAAAAAATAGACTGCGTTCTATATACTGTTTTAAATTGATCTGAAAATTAGAAATAGTACAGCAATGAATATTTTTAAGTAAGCAACTAATTTAATGGAGTATTTATGGACAGTGCCGGCGTAGGGTTTGAAAGCACTCTAGGCAGATTTGAAATTTGTTTCATTGCTTAAGATACAAAAACAAAGTCGCGCTCCTTACCCTTAGCTGAAAAGTTAAATTCTCGCGCCCCTCACCCGTAGCTGAAAATCAAATTTCCGCGCCCCTTACCCATAGCTGAACATTTCAATCTTCGTTTTCCTTAGCAGCTTAAAACTTGCACACTCGCACTCGCTCTCATCATCGATTTTGCTGCCCCTTAAATTTGGCGCTTTAGGTTGTATCCTGCGTGGCCTATGCCTTACGACAGCACTGTTTATGGAAAAATATTGTATTATATTATATCCAGTCTTCGTTCAGATGATTTCATCTTAAGAAAAAAAAAATCATCTTTTCATTAAACTGAAAATGAAAATTTAAAGGTTTTAATTAAGTGAGAGCAATTCTTAGAAATATTTAAATAATCAATTATCTATGTCTGCCCTAGTCACACTCACATACGTTCTACATTTACTCGATTGAGGTTGCGAGCACAGACATAAAATATAATTATTTATTTAGCATATAAACCATGAACAGATGTCTAAATCGGTGGTGTAAATTGTTCTAGTTTAGTAACATTTCTGCACACACACGTGTTATATATTGAAAAGCTTTATTAGTATAGTGCTTGAGTATCTAAAAAAGAATTAAATCTATCGAGAACAAGAGCAAAAAAAAATTAAAGATGAACACACCAGCGAATATAAATAATTATACATTATTTGTATTGTTAGACAAAAATTAACGCAATACGAGAGAATCAAATTATAAACTAAAATTTTTATTTAATCTTTAACTATAAAATGAAACTATACACATTCTACTATTTCAATTCAAAAGAAAGCCAAACAAAATCTTATATTTAACAAATATGATGAATGCCGAATCGATTTATAGACAATGTATTGTAAATTTCGTCTGAACAAACTTATTAAGTGATTTTAGCAATGTATCATCCCGTATGTTCCTTAACATCACGATTACTTTATAACTTTTTCCGACATTCCAAATTCTTTCGCCAAAACACGCCACTTACAACTGTTTTCATTTTATCAAGTAAATTCACTTTATCTTTCAAACTCAAAGTAAAACGTTGTTGTTTTACTGTTGAAAGGACGACACGGCGCATTTTCGATAAAAAAAATGACATGATGTGCGGGCTATGAAATTCGTAGAGTTTAAATTGTCAAATTGGGATCACAGCAACAGAAAAATCAGTGCTCTGGTACTTTTAATGAAACAAAAGACTTATGGTTTTATTTGAAAAGAGATATTGGTCAAACTAATATGTATTGGTGAGCAAGAAAAAAAATTGGAATCGAATTCAACTTATCGAGATTTACAAATCGTCGACTTATCGAGATCATACAAATTCTTCAAAAAATCAAGTCCTTCGATTTAACGCGAAATACGGTTTATGGTGGTTCGACTTAACGCGATTCTGCTGTAGTATATAATTCATCCTCAACCTGGATAAAGTAATGCAGAAATATTTTCTTGCTTGAATGATTTAAAAAATCCTTTGTAATTTAGTATCAATCTTTTTTCTAATAAAAATTCTTATTTATTTTCATGAATAATCTTGTACATAATTTATCCATAATAACCGAAATTCAATATTCTTTATGTAAAAGAATATAAAAATTTATTGTAAATGCGATACGAATATATGATAATAAAAGGTAGAGTTAGCTTTTGTTTGGTTTCAAACTTTATTTGTCATTCGAATTCCGAAATTTTTTTCACAATTTTTTTTTTTTATATATTTGCAACAATTTATGCGTGTGAATACATATAACGGATTTAAGGAATTGGTTAAACAAAGTAGGATATATAACAAAAAATAAATCACTTCAATACTAAGTCAGAGAAGAGAAGAATAAAAAATCTCTCAGCGATTTATAGACTTTTCTTTCTATATTAAGAAAATGTGTATACTTTAATATCTTTTCGAAAAGATGTTTTTATTTTTTTTATTAAAGCTTAAGTATATTTGATGAACCCTTGAGATAAGAGGTTTCTTTAACCTGTTCCTCTTCTACTTCTTTTTCACACTTTGTTTGATAAATACTTACTTACATAATATAAAAAAATATACCAGCTTCACTTTATTTAATATTAAATTTTATAAACCAATTTCTTCGTGAGTAAGTATACGGTGGCAAATAAGAAATGAAATTATCGCATGAAAGAATATTTCATAATATTTTTCTTTCTTCTATAAATAAATATATACGTTTAGCCTAGAATGTGTTAAAATCTTAAAGTGTGAACGATTCAATTTTTCCACGAATAGGAAGTGAAAATATAAAATAGAACCAATTAATTTTGTTGGAAAATCTTTTAAATTCATCTAAAAAGTTTATGATGAAAATGATAAACGTTCTATTCTTTAAAATCTGTCATTCGACGAATGGTGTTTATTACAACGCAGTATTTTGTGAACAGGAAATCGTATTAGCATTGAGTAATCTACTGTCGGGAAATGAATATGAGCTTAAATAAAAATGGGAAATTTAAATAAAATTATTATTACTATTTTTTGTCTTATGAAAATTTACAGAATGTGAACTAATTGAAGGGCTTAGCGAAACATCAATGTAAGCCTCATTTACTTTTTACCCGTGCAGTTTTGCCTGTAGCTCTTAAACCAGTGCAGCTGTTTGTTGATATTTTCTAGACTTCTATGTACCTACTTCTTATAACAAAGATGAACAATTACTTCAATTACTTGGAAGTTGGATTTTCGATTAAAAGTTGAAAGAATTTTAGTTCACATACCCAATATTTGCACCAAAAACAGTTTTATTAAATTTAGTCTCCTTTGTTTAAACTGAATAAATAAAAACCTA
This sequence comes from Catotricha subobsoleta, assembly GCA_011634745.2. Taxonomy (NCBI): domain Eukaryota; kingdom Metazoa; phylum Arthropoda; class Insecta; order Diptera; family Cecidomyiidae; genus Catotricha; species Catotricha subobsoleta. The sequence goes on from JAABKK020013037.1 coordinate 18,344, forward strand.
GAACTTTTAATAAATTTGAACCACGTTATTTTTTTGCTCCCTCTAAAGTCTATGTTGGTATTAATTTTATTAAAACAAAAACTGAAATTACATATTTATTACCCGGAATCACCTTTCTACTTTTTATAAATGAAGCAAACTGCGTAGAAATGAAAAAAAAACAAAAAAACTCGTACCGACATCATTCTCTATTTACATGAACTTGAGCATAATTATCACCTTGGGTTGAATACTCGTACTTTACACATTTATATTTATCATATTTAATTATAATGTAATGACGATGACATGGACGCACTGACATTCATAATTATGTTAGATTCTATATTCTCCAACATATTAAACGTTATGTGTAAAACTACTTCATCAGGCAAAAGCATATACTTTTTTATTATTGATTTTTAATATATTTTATGAGCCCATAGAAAACCTGTAGGGAATAATATTAATAAACTTTGCTCTGATTAATATGTGAAAATATTAAGTTTGCTGGTTTGACCTTCCGCGTTAAATTGTCAGTTCTAGATAGATTTGTTAATACATAATGATAAAAATATATGTTTTTTTTTTTATTCTTTCAATAAATTACGCACGTTTTCAAAAATTATTTTCTATGAGTTGCGAGTTTCTCTTTTTTTTTTTTATTTCAAAATTAGCTAACCAACTATTTATCTATAAATAAAATAAATTTCAGATTCCTGAATTACTTCGACGATATCCACCATATGATCATGCAGATTTTCCTATGCCATTGGATATGGTCTATTTTTGTCAACCGGAAGGTTGTGTTAGTGTGGGACCACGTCGAACTGGAACAGCAATACGTGAAGCATCATCATTTGTTTTCACATTAACTGATAAGGATTCTGGTAAAACACGCTTTGGTATTTGCGTAAATTTTTATCGACCCGTTGAAAAATGTGTACCAGCTGGAACTGGTGCCGGTGTACCAGCGCCAAATAGTAAACGTGGTCGAAATTCAACATTTCGTCGTGAATCATGGCGTAAAAGTATGGAAAAAAGTTCTGATTCGGCATTTTCCAGGCAAGTATATTAATACAATAATATATTTTTCGAATTGTAATTTAATGTTATATGCAAGCTTATATTATTTATAAGCTTTGGTAGAGCAAAAAAAAAACACAACAACATATAATCTCGTTGTTATAGCTATGGAATTTTGACTTCTTCCAGCGACTATAGAAGTAATGTGGCACCCAGTGATTCAGATCGGGATTGTCCGAGTAGACGAGATTCAGATCCACCAGGTTCTGTTGGTCATCAAACGGGTCATCAACAACAGCAACCACCGCGATTAGGTGTAACCGCACCAAGTGCTGATTCAGAATCAGATGGTCACTCACCATCACCCCGTGCATCTAGACGACGTACAAAAATTCGTAATCAGTCATTAACATCACTGTGCCTGCTTTCACATCATCCGTTTTTCACAACATTTCGTGAATGTCTATTTATTCTAAAAAAATTGATTGGTGCATGCAACGAATCTTCAAGTCCGAAAAGTGTTGGTGCTTCAAAGCAAAGTGGAAGGTAAGGTTCAACTTAAAGCAAAATCATTTTAATTATGAAAAATCAAATATTTTTTCTGTAAAAGCTTAGAACAAAAGAACAACTAAAAAAAATATAAAGATTTTTAATTAAGAATTTTATAGAATTTCTTTTATAGGTATAACCGTTTATAGAATTTAGATATTATAAAGTTAATCCACCTGCCAGACAGAAATATCAATATTGAAAATCTTATTAGGGTTTTCCGTTGTCTAGAATTCGGTTTCTCATTAAAATGTAATTAAATCTTTTTTATTTTTTTTTTTTGGCATCATATTTACCGTATTTTCTTTTAGTTATATTTTTATATGAAGAATTTGAAATAAGCTGTACAATATTAAGTACTTACTATATAAACATAGGTTCGTCCGCTTTTGTTTTCTGGTGGAGGGTAGATTCGAAGATTTTTTTTATTTTTACTTCCAAATGAAAACATGCGAGAGCTAAAAAAAATGAAAATGGCTTCACTTCTTTTCTTCAAAGTTAAAATCAAGATCATTTTTTTTTTCAAACTAAGGAGCGGGTAATAATACACCCCATTTCCTTGCGCACATCTGCTTTATAAGACACTTCAAAACATTTCTAATTTTACCTATGCTTGTGGTTTTCCATTTAAATAAAAGCCATAAAACCAAGCGTTGTCAGTCGCTAACAAATATATTGCTTAACATATTGTAAAGTAGAATTTATGATAATACATATTATTATTAAACGTATCAAATATAACTTTCCGAAATGACTATAATTACTGTAATCAATTTAGTTCATATTCCAAATAAAATATATTTCTATATTATATTGCTTTACTATATATATAGAAAACATATTGAATTGATACTATATTTTATACATAGATGCGGGTTGGAAGTGGAAACGAATGTCATTTTCAAATTTATATTAAAAAGTTAAAATGCTGACAATCTTTTTATTTTAAACAATTTTCCGACAAAAGTGAATATTATTTCTGTTTTATTATTTTTTTTTTTTTTCATCTCAAGAGGATAGCCAAAATTTTGTTATGCATACTATATTTGCCACGTTATTCCGCCGATACTACTACATATATGTACAATTATACATTGTACGATATATTGAAGTGACAATGAATAATGATGATGACATAGGAATAGGACATACTCGTAGGCATTTGATGTCGGTATTTTTTTTTATTTTTTTTTAAGAGTGCTTAGAACATTTTTTTTAGTTGATAAAATATTTAATACAGTCAGAGACAGGGTACTGAAATTAGTTGAAAAAAGAATTCAAACATAGCACTTTTTAGATGATTTTTGTTCTTTAGTGAACATTCAAATCTAATTAGAACAGTTATTTTCAATTTACGACTACAGCTATACTATATAAGAAAGCTACCCGTAAAGGCATCTAGCACATAATATTTATATAAACATCGCGGTGTCTATAAACAAAACAAATGATGTACACGAAAATGTAATAAAGCTTATTTAGGGCGGTAAGGATTATGCTAATATAAAATTAGATTCAATGCTCTGAATATATATATATATATATATATTTATTAGGGTGATCCGAAAAAGTTGAAAAGTTGAATGCACCAGCTAATTTTGAAGACTTTCAGAAGCTGAGTTTACTTTATTACTACATAGATATTGTCAAATCACTATAAACGGTTTATTCTGAAACCGTTTTTGAAATCATTTTAGACGCCTTTTCTGGAAATAATTCTGGAAACATTTCTAAAAGCCATTTCTGGACTAATTTTAAATGGTTTCAAAATATTTTCAGATGAATTCAGTCCGAAAATGACTTTCAGAAATATTTTTAAAAAAGGTTTCTAAAATATGGTTTCACACATTTTGTTTCTGAAATCGTTTCGAAACCACATTTTCAAAGTGAATAATCGAAAAATATAAT
>JAABKK020013048.1:0-12294 GCA_011634745.2 Catotricha subobsoleta
AAAACTAGTGAAATTCTACCGTATAGATTCTAAAATACCAACCACCCCCTCCACCCCCAACCCCACATCCCACCACCCTCCACTCCAATGTATTGTAAAATGTTATTTCTTCTCGCTCCACATATTTATTGTTTCAATATATGTATATTGAACGAATAGTACGAATAATGCGAATAATAACATTCAGATATTCAAAATATTTGTATTATTCGTATTATGCGAATAATCGGTATTCGAATAATACACGAACCGAATATTCGAATATCAATTTTAGCGAATAGTTCCAGCCCTACTGGACACATATGAGTTAATTAATAATTAACTCTATAGTGTATCCATAAGTATTAGCGTAAGAAACATAATTAAAAAAATAATTTGAATAATAGTTCAATTGTTGAAAGGAGTGTGTCCTAGTTTTGTACTAGATTAGCACCAATAAAAAAAAAATCATATAGTTATGACATTTTTTAATTTTTTTTTTTTAATATTGAAGAATAAATTAATATTTATTTATTTATTTAGTAAATCTATACATAACTTATTACAAAATAAATGAATTATAAAATAGACTATTAAAGTCCATTGCTGCACGCATAAACAAGAAGTTGCCAACTATCTCTCTCATATGTGCAAAAACTGTCCAATTCTCGCCTGTTATATCCAATAATACTCAACTCTCTACTATATAGAATCATTCCACCATAGCTTTTGGCCTGCATCTGGATCAAAATTTAAATCCAAAATTTGTTCAGGATAACGAGAATTATCCATCATTTCTATATGACCTGCATAACTTAGTTTTCGGCTAATTATTATACTATATTTAAATTTGTGTCAAAAATTGGTTCATATGTTTTTCTTAATAATCAAGTTCTCAAAAACAAATAGACTTTATATATTACTGCCGGCACTGTATATTTTTTCGATATTATTTTAGTCATAAACTTACGAAAAAAAAAAGAAGGTTTATAAAAACTTGCTTCAGAGAGTTACAGTCACAGTTCAACTGATAATTTTGCGTTTAAAATATATAATAACTGATTAACTATTGGTAGCGAGATAAAGCGCAAAGAATATGAATATAAAGCACATAAAGCTATTAATCTCTTAACAAAATTAATAAACTCAACTTGTGTCTATATTCTTTGGAAAAAGGCTGATAAAAAAAATACACTATAAAAATAAAAATATTTTTGTCTTCAACGACCTCTAATGAAATAGAAAAAAAAATATCTTTCCCAATTTTAATAAATTTTAAGAACAACTTCTAAATTCTTTATACTTACTTAGTAAGTTAAGTGATTTTAGTTAGAACAGCAGTAAATAAAAATCAAAACGTATTAAAAATGTTTCTGAATGAATTTAAGTGAGTCGACGTTAATGTTCATTGCGTTTAATCATTTATTTGTGAAATTAATAATAATGTAAATTTCTATACAACTTACAGTTTTGTTGTGATTTATGGAATTCTCACTTGTTTCCTTCAAGTGCCGTCCATTAATTGTGAATGCACATGGTTTCGAAACTTTGATGACGCAGATAAGATAGCAATTAGTAGAATAGATTGCGGAGAAAGTTCTGAATCTTTTAATAATATGGCATTCCATAGCACTATCAGATATCCACATTTATACAGTGATGTAAAAATTACCAGAAGTAGTATTGCGCACATTCCAAGGGACTTCTTTACAGCATTTAATACGACAAAAGGACTTAAATGCATTGAAAATCATGTAAAACGATTATCTGAAGATGATTTAACTAATGCAAACAAACTGCTACGACTAAATATGGCCAACAATGAAATAGAAATAATTCCAGACAATTTACTTAAACATACTCCAAAATTAATTGATCTGAATTTATCGAATAATAAAATTATGGACATTCATGAAAATGCATTTAATGGCGGTTCAAAGTTAACGATTTTAAATTTAAATAATAATAAATTGACTACTTATCATTTGAAGTGGTTCGATACGCTAAACGATTTAAAAGCATTGGATTTAAGTTATAATTTCCTTGAGAATATTTTAAATATAACAAATTTGCCAAATATAAGGGTATTAAAGTTAAACAACAATCGATTGAAAACAATCGTATTTGAATATTTCGATTTAAATAAAAATTCCGTGGCTATTTCACATTTACCAAAGCTTGAAACATTGCTTTTAAGTAACAATCAATTGAATTCGATTAAATTACAGTTTTTAGAATTTTCACCAGTTTTGGAAACGTTTGAGTTAAACGATAATTTATTGAATACATTTGAGATTAGTGAATTGCCATTCGCTTTACCAAAATTAAATAAATTATCTTTAAATGATAATAACTTAACAAATGTTGATTTAATGAATATTATATTTGTGGCACCGAAATTAGAAAAAATTCTATTGCAAAATAATCATTGGGAATGTGAACTCCTGCAAAAAACATTAAACGCATTGCAGTTGGCTAGAATTGATTTTTTCTTTCGGCGAGACTTTGCGATGAAAAATAAAAGCAACGTTAATGGCATTGAGTGCACAAATGATGATGATGATGTAATTGATTTGAACGAAATTGGTATATTATTGAGAAATTTAACAACTAAAGTTGATAATCTAATAGTTGAAGTTGATAATTTAAATATAAAAGTCAAAGTACTCGAAAATAAGTAAAATTATTAATTTTGTTCATTTTGTTAATATTTTGGTATTGAATATATCAGTTCAATGCATTTAATATAAACTTTTTTTGAAAATTTAAACTCCTGTTTTTTTTATTCTTTTGTAGAAATTGTAGATTTTATGACTTGCTATTATAAGTAGTCTTACTAAAAAAGAACTAATTCATTTAGCATTTGACGAGCTATATTGATGCAGCAACCTTAAATTCTTATAATGTTATACTTCATGTGATTGGAAAACGTTTCTCATCTATTGCTACGGACAAACACAAAGTATACTTAACTCTAGTAAATAAATGAGGTATCACTTTTTCCAACACCCACTTTTTTTGTATTCAAAATATTCTAGTTGCAAATACAAACAATTCTATGTAATTAATTTTATTAATTACTTTTAATTACTCATTGAAATTAACTTTTTAAAACGCACCTTCGGCGAAGAACGAAGTTTTAGTAGAAAATTTCGTTTCGCATTTGGTAGAAAATATCCCTTTTCTCACCCATACAAACAACCATTTTTTGAAATTTGCATGAAATCCGAAATAAAACGATACATTTTTGAATTTTTTTAATCAAAATTTCTTAATGAAAAATGCATCTGATCAAAAAGTTAAATTCGTGATTAGAATTGCATAAAGTTTGTATTTATGTTATAAAAAGAACATCAATTATTTTAGAGTGAAATACCTCATTCTCATTTTAAATGATAAATCTTGTAGTACACGATTAAGCACGATATTTTAGTCTGCGCAGGTGCGGACTGGCCCAAGGGGATAGGGGGATAACTCCTCCGTGGCCCCACGCATATTCATAATTTTTATAAATCCACCGTTAGGCAGAGAATCAAAATGTTGTCAAAATCCCCCCCCCTCTTAGATTTGACAAGAATTTTTTTTTGGAACCGATTTTCTGGTGGGACCTTTGTTTATTTTAGTTTTCAACTTTTCTTTTTATTTCTTTTTTCACTTTTCTAAATTTCTAATACGATTTGCACGATTTGCATACAGCGCGGTATTTGAAGACCGAAGACCGTTTTTTTGAGTTTGAGGCAGAGTTTTGCAAGGTGGAAGATTGAAGACCTTTTTTTTTAAAAAAAAATAATTTGAGGCCCCACTGACTAACTCCCCCGAGGCCCTTAGGGCCCCAGTCCGCCACTGTAGCCTAGTATGCTACGACTGAGTAAAATAGTCGTGAAATGGTTCGAAAATTCAAAGTAAACCACAGAAAGTAAAAAATTATCGCAATGCAATGTTCATAACAATATTTAAATTTTGCTGTGTGCAAAACTCTAGGACATACTCCTTCTGTGGTTTTGGGCGACTTAAAATCAAATTTTTGGCTATTTTTCCTATATCTCAGAAATGAGTAAATGGATATTGGATATTGATCATTCAACCACTGTTGGACACAGAATTAATATCTCTTAAAAATATATAGGCTTTGGATTTGATGGGCTTCGATTAATTGAATTGATTGGAAGTTAAAATAAAACTAGGAACTATTATTTTACTTTGTTCAGGAATTTAATACTCGCAAAAAAGAAGTTCTTTATCAATCTAATTAGTAGCTTCTTATTTTGATTATGATGTTGATCTTAATGATCGATTTATTCACAATTTATAAATTGTTTCCAATTCTGAGCCAACATATTTTGAAATGGAAAGATTTAAAATTAATCAATTAGCGATATAAGTATTATGCCAGACAGGAAATCAAGCAGGAAATGATATTTTCTATATGAACATGATTTATCTAATAATTGACAATTCTGATTGCGAAAGAACGTGTTAACGAAATATGCCCAAGAGGTTCTGATTGGGTTGAAACAATGAAAATGGAATTCAACAAAATGAACAGTGGTTTCCAATGTGGACCATGTCGTAAACCACAAATGAATATGATTACTAAAAAATATTAAGACTGATTTAACCCATTCGTGCGTGGCGTACATTATAATGTACATCAAAATTTAACGTAATTTTAACGTGAAATATGAACACACACAAATTGGAATATCTACAATGTGTTAAATTATGTCTTCCCTATTTGATGTAAAAGATAGTTTGCAAATACATGATTAAATTTAATTCGTTTGCCTTATATTTCGATTTATTTTTCGATTACCCAAATTAATTCCCGTGCGAAAGGGTTAAGTACTGTTTAAAAAAAACTGAAAAATTTAATTAAAGTTAAAATGTGTTAATTAGTACCATTGGGGTGCAATAAAAGTATATATTAATTTAAATTGTTATTGGAGTTTTGATTTGGTTTAGATAAATAGTTGCTTGGGTATCACTTAGCGTAATTTTGAAAATGTAATTTTTCTTCTTCTTTTTTTTTTAGAAATAATTAAATCAATATTTTATTAAATAATCCATACATTACAATAATATAATCTTAAGTCTTAACAAATTAAGGTAAATAATGAACAAATAATAGAAACGCAAAAAGTTGTAAAAAAAAAAAACAAAAACAAAATGGTCTTAAACAATAATAAGTATAATATATCACAATTTACTTAATCTACGTTCTCCAGCCTTAGACAATACACGGTACATATGTTCCAGTGCATCAGTTAAACTTTTTCCCATTTCGGTGGCACTTGTTACCGCACAAGAATTCAGTGCAGAGACAGCAAAAAATATATCATCATTTCTTGGATTGTAACAGATGCCATATCCATCTTCAACAGCGGGACCATAACACATAAATACTTTAGAGTTTGATGCCACCTGCAAAATTTAGAATATAGAATATATGATTAATAAATCTGTAGTGAAATTAATTGGAATATTTGGTTTAAAGTAATATTCAATATGTAGTATCCTTACTTGACTAGTTGAAATACGAAAATGTGTACTCTTCAAATACGATTCATCATTAAAAAATTCTGGTATTTCAATATTATTTTCACGTGCAATTAATTTTAATCCCAGTAAATGACGATCGACACCTTCACCACTCATTGCCATCACAGTATAATCTTTATGACTTTTAACCGCATCTCGAAGTAATTGAACTTTTTCTTGATCACTAACCGTATTAGGTGGGCTACACATAGCCTGCGCAAATGCAATTGATTCTATTGAACATGATCGAATTGTTTCGGTTCGGCCATGAATAAACATTCTTTGTTGAGCCGTTTCATAATGAGCACCCGGTTCACCATGTAGTCTATAGTAAGGTAAAAAAATAAAATAAAAATAAAAATGAAAATAAAAGATTTAATTTCTGATTTTTTTTTCTATTTGTTGATCCGAAATATTCTGGAAACTTACTTATAAAATGCATATTGCATTGCCATTTGAATGTAACTGTCCGGACTCATTTTTTGGGATTTAATGAAATTTTTTCCATAACTTTTGAATTGTATAACGTTCATATCAAGATTGCCAGCAAGCCTAAAGAAGAAATTGATTTTTATTTTGTTTTCTTTTATTTTTAAACTAAAGTTATAAAATCCTATTAAATAAATTGACCATAATTCGTATCAATCGATTTTCAACTCTTTCTTTACCTCAAAAAAAAAAAATTAAACGCAAATTTAAATTTTATTGTTTGTTTATATTTATTCAATTTACACATTCAATAATTCAATACAAGAGATTTAAAATTTAAGGTAAACAATTTTCAAAAAATCGTATTATTAACAAATTACAACTTAAAAACGAACATCTTAAGAAAATTAAAAAAAAAAAATTATTGGCAGACATCTGTTGTAAAAATCAATTTTCACCACAGAAGCTGACCTCCAAAATGAAGGAAAAAAACAATACGGTTAATAAAACGTTTCATTCTTATGATCATTAACAACATCGTGCAAAGCATTTAATTTATAAATTTCCTTTTCGATTTGTTCAATATTTTGTTCAATAACTATTTTAAATTCATCAAAAGTTTCTTCATCTTGTTGCTGAATATGGATTTTCGGAATTACTTTCAATTTTGTGATTTCATTTTCATTCATTGCTACCTCGTTCGGCTGTTGGTTTTTATCACGTGGCAAAATATTTGTACTAATATTCATAATATGTTCTGTACATTTCAACAGAAGTTCATGCTTCTCCGGTTCTAATTGATATTTTCTGGATGTTTCGTGACCTTTGTTTATTTCTAACAATAATCGGTTTGTTGAATTCGAAATATTTTGTGTTGATGAATCAATTTTATGAACTGTTTTTTTAAAATCATTTAATATATCAGTTAATTGAACTTTTGTAGACATTTCAACTCTTATTTATTATTTATTTGCCCGTTTTTCTAAATTTTATGTGAAACAGTTGGCTTCGATTTCGTTAATGTTTCTAAACGTCAAATTCACAATTTAAAAAAAAAATGTTGAAACAAACGTTAAATCTACTAAAAACTGTCATTGTCACAAATTAATAAAAACTCGAAAGTACTAGATTTTCATGAAAATAGGAAACCGCCTAAAATTATACTATTTTATCACTGATGATCATGGCACAATATCATTTCTAAATTATCGGTATTGCAAAAATAATTCGTCTTGTAAGATACTTTCAACTATTTAACTGAGTACATGTTCGTCCCGATCAAGAATGGTCAATTTATTTATAAATATATATATTATTTTTTTTTCAATTATACGAAAAATGCTTACCGATCAATATGTTCTGCTGCATTCTTTATATCTCTTTCAATGTCCTTTGAAATGTTAAATTTAAGCTTTGCAGGTTGTTCGATAGTTTTTGGATCAACAATTTCGTCATCAAGTGGTTCTGTTTTACTGCATTAATAAGAGACAATCAATAAAAAATATAAGAAAATAAAATTGTAAAGTTTCCGAAAGAAAATATTTATACTTACACATGTTTTAAAATGAAATCAGTTAAAACAGCAATTGGTTGACCTTCGGCTGGGGAATGTTCGTATGTAATACCATTAATGCCATTTCGGTTAATAACAAATTGTAAAGTTTTATCAAACCAACGATTCCCGGAATTGTATTGTGAACCACCACCGTGTATCAATTGATGGCTTGCTACATTTAAATCATCGGCTGATGAAGAAGGTACTGCTTGATCAAGGCAAACAACAAATAATGCTCTTGCTATACAATCAACGGAGGCTTTGTTGACGTTATCTAATTTTAGAAAGAAAAAATAATTGCTTTTTTTTATTAATTTATACTTAACTTACAAAAAAAAAAAAAAAAAAAATCTGTCAAACAAACCTTTTACTAAATGTTCGTAAGCCTTTGCCAACGTATCTCTATGTTCAGTTGTTAATAAACCAATAGGAACATTTTCCGGCTCATTTTGTCTTATAATTAATAATAGTTGTTCTGTTAATTGATTTTCATTTAAGAACTTGTCCGATGATTCTTCATAGACTGGTACTTTGAAGAACTGTTAGTTTTAAAATTAAAACGATTACAATCAAAATTCCATGAATTTCAAATAGAACTCATATACAATGACAAATACTTACTGCATTTTTATATGCAACGATGATATACCGTGATTTTGGATTAAAAACAATATCGTCAACAGCGGGTACAGGAACACGACACGTACCAAAAATTTTACTATATTGGCTCATATCAAGTGGAAATTTACCAGCTTTCTCTGTAGCAATTTCATTATGATCGATCATTTGTTTGTAGCGTAACGATGCCCAAATAACACGAGCCGCATATCGGCACCATTGAAAATCATTTTCAAAAAATTTTGTTGGAAAATATAATCCGGGATTTGAATTAATTACAACTGGTAAACGATATGCTAAATATGCAATTTTTGTCCACCAATCAGCTAACCAGTTTTCCGATCGGTCTGCTTTATTTTTGAGCAGAGCATGTAACTTTGCACCATGTCCGTTGCGAAATTCTTCAACAATGTTAACCGTTTTTTTGTATTTATCTTTTGGTAAAAGTGGTTTAACCGATGCCAAATATTTTTGAAGTGTATCTTCCAGTTTCGGTAATGGCAGATGTGGTAAATTGTCTGGATTTGAAGTTATAGCTGCCGTTGCTAAATTCTTTTGAACCATTGACAATGTTTGTAATTGTTTCTTGGTATCTAGAAGATTATTATTTGCATCGGTTTTGTTGAGTTTTGTTGCTGCTGATACATAACGCAGACCCATTTTCTGAAAAAAATTACACAAAACAAATCGAAAATTATTTATATTTTATAGATAATTATCTTATAATATTTAATTGAGCGTAACATTAATTTTAAAAATCCGTCATTTCGATAATAAACATTCCGCCCCACGATATTCAATTATACATAATTATAAATTAGAATGTACCTTCTTTTCTTTACTTTTCTTTTTTATTATCTAAAAAGTAAAATGATTAATTTAATGAAAGTACAAAATTTGTTGATCAAACAAATAGAAAAATATACTGAATTACAAATGTTATAAATTCGTTTAAATAAAATATGTTAATATGAACTTGGATCACGAAACTAAGTCCAATCAATAATCAAATAGTCTACAAAAATATATGTCACAACCGCAATACTTTTAAAAAAAATAAATTACAATTTCGATGATATGACGTGGTATAAAATAAAATATTTTGTTTCTATATGTAAGTGAAAGCTCGTACTTTAACATTTATAAAAAATGTATATAAAAAATAATTCAGGTTTGAAATAGAGTGGTGGTGGTCGTCGATATATTTGGTATATTAAATAATATAAGTATAATATACTGAATTTATGGGAATGATATATGTAACAGTAATACAAGTTGTTGAGTAGGTTTTATTTATTTTAGTCTGGCAAACTTTTGAATCTATTTTCTGCATATAAATATATATATATATATTTTTTTTTCAGTTTTGTTTTTGAAGTAAATTTTTGTGATATTTAGAAAACCTCTACAACACTCGCAATTCGCTAACTTATTTGCTCCCTTAATTTTTGTTTGTAATGCGTTCCAAACATCACTCATCTTGTCACACTTTGTGCACTTAAACAACATTGAAATGTAGTAAACGAAGTGTGACCACACGTGCGATCGTACTTTGCAAATGAGTAGCGAAATGTGAGTGAGATAAATGTGTTTCGGATATACCATCCTTAATATGATTTTGTAATTTTCGTGGCATTCAACAATTTCAAAGAATTTTTTTTTTAAAAAAAAACCCCTAAAAATCATTATAATTACTTTCTAAATTTTGCCATAGTTTTATTTATAAATAATTTTTTTTTTATACTTTTCATTGAAATAATTTCTTTGCGAAACGATATCTCATAACAAATTTCATGTCTCATAACATACAAATATATTAATACCATAATTATTGTTAACTACAAACGAATAATTTAAATTTGGAAAAAAAAAAATAAGACCTTCGCAAAAGTATGTATTTTTTTATTCTAAAAATACTTTCAGTTGCTTAAATAAAAAAAAAAATTAAAAAAAATCTGAAAATCCATCTAATGAATAAACAAAATTCGGCAATGGGATTGTTGTTGTTGTTTGTTTTCTTTATAATTTTCTTTTAAACATATTTCTATTCCTATTCGTACGTAAACTGCCGAAAATAAAATTTTGAAAAATAAATTACAAAACCAATATGTCCCACAGCTCAAGATTGTTTCTCCCTGAAAATCATTACATTGGTACAAAGTACAAATGATGCGACATTAACATTTTAAGCATAGATCGCATTTGATTTTTTTTATAATTATATTTTTTATTTTTCTTTTTCTTTTCATTTTACTTCGTGGTTTTTTTTTTTTTAATGATATAGAGATAACTAATAATAAAAAAAAAACAAATAAAAATGTATGCTATAAGCAATTATATATTTATTATATTTTATTATCTAGCGCTATTTTTTGATGGTATTTCGAACGAAAAATGATAAGTTGAATATGAATAATTAATTATTTATCTCGTAGAGTCGTAGATATATTATATCTAATTACAAACATTATTATTACTATTATTATTATTAGTAGACCATAAATTTGTTTATGTATTACATTCAATGATTCTTATGTTTTCAAGAAATGTTTTTAATATATAATTTATATATGCCTCGTGTCGTGTCATGGCATTTGGATTCGATATCTATGCGTTGAATTGATATTAATTTATATTTTGCACATAATATTTATTTAAGGTCAAAATGGAAGGTTAGTTATAGTGGCCATTTATTGAGAAAGAATTTACCAAAACAAAAAAAAAAAGAAGAAAGATTTGCTGAATAAAAAACGGAAAGTTTAAAAAAATGTTTTGATTTAAACTAGGTTTTTTTTTATCGCTTTAGTGTGTTTTTAAAAAAAAAATAAAAGAAAAAAACCCTGAGGCCATCAGCGCTATTCAAGATTTGTTCGCAGAACAAATCTTTTGCCAAGAAACAATGAAATAAATTAATTAATAATAATAAGTAGTAAAATGTATTTTGTGGTTTTTCTAAATTTCTATGAAATTTCTTATGACCTGGATTTGGAATATTTTGATATTTGAAATACGGGCTTGTGACCCGATAGATTTGAAACCATCGCCGATAGCGATACCGATATTGCCGCTAAAAAGTATCGGCGATACTTTTTCTTACCGATACCGATAATATTATAATAAAATAATTGTTTTAAAATAACACTTTTTTTAACAACATTCACGTATCTCATATATATATAATATGGTTTAATTTTCATCAATATATTTAAAACATCCCAAAATTAATAAAAAAAATAAATAGTTTTTCAGTTATTGCTATCGCTATCGGTTCAGTAAAATGCATTATCGATACTGATATCGATAGTTTATACTGGTTTAAACTATCGGTATCGTAAATGGTCTTTTGATACAGATACTTTCGAAAGAATCGCGGTAGCGATAGTCAAAAAACTATCAACGATACTAACGCCGATATTAACTATCGCCGTTAGTCACAAGCGTGTTGAAATATTTAGAATTGAAGCTATGCAATGCAATTCCGTTTCAGAATATTTGTTTTGAATTTTTGAATAAAAACAATTGAAATTAGAATAATTAATTATTTTGCATATTTATTATTATTTAAACGTTTTATTACAAAATCGAATACTAATGTAACAAAATGATGGATTTATCAATAAATATTAGTTTATTTAGAAATTGTTGATGAAATGAAACTAACATGCAATCCTAATAATATATTCAATTTTCTTGAAATTGGCCATTTATTTAAAATAAAGTTATAAGTATGTAATTATATTGAAAAACTATACTGTTTATGTACAAGGTTAAGAAATGTACGGTATATAATAACGGTTTGCCTTGTCCTAATGACATTCAAATATAGAAAAAGTAGAATTTTGGTATATTTGTCGGCAAATATTTCCATGTAAGTATTCTCTATTCTCTCAGTTATTCAAAAATGAACTTAATTTAATAAGATTTTCAAATGCTTTAATACTCGATATACATAAAGTGTGCTTATATCCATTGCATTAACATGCTGACATAATCTGTCCATGATAAGAATTAGTTTTGTATAATTTAGAATAAGTAAATGATTTTTGATAAATCTTTATGTTTCGCGGAAAAAGCGAATAACTTACGAGTTTTTAGATAGTTGCAGCTCATCTTAAGAGCCATGAGCATGACTAACATATTGGATTTTGCACTAAATTTTCTCCTTCAATCAGGTT
>JAABKK020013059.1:0-21799 GCA_011634745.2 Catotricha subobsoleta
AACGGTTTTCGAGATATTCATAAAAAAAGGACAAAAAAAAAATCACGATTCCAAAGCTTCTATTTTTTCAAAAATGAAGCAATATAACTCTACAAGCTTTTATCGCACACTATGATTATAATAAAAACAATCTGGCAACTAATTGGTATACTACTCTACTTTTGCTTATAGTCATTTTATTTTTGTTTCACAAGATTTAGTGCACAGATATTGCATATTGATGAATCGGTAGACGTAGAATCTCTGTCCTTTGAAAATGTATAGGTTTTAGATTCGCTCCGTTTACTAAATCCAGAGAAAATTGGAAAAAAGTAATTTTTTTTTGAGGAAGATCGGACCACATTTTTGGATATCGCGAACCAAAAGCCACTACAGATCATCTCCAAAACCTATGTATTTTCATGAGGTGACTATGCCGCGTCTAACGATGGGTCATTCATCCATATCCTAGGGATCGTTTGCTTATTATGTCACGCTATTAGGGGTGGAAGGAGTGTAGAAAAGTGTGACATTTTGTGACAGAGGGACGGGGGGAGTACAAAAAAATGTGACGTCACATTAATCTTTTTTAAATTTTTGATTTTATTTTTAGATTTTACAAATTTTATAAATTTTTTATCGAATTTTTCTCATCATATTATTAAATTATGAACTAAATCTGGAATAATATTAATAATACTGATAATTTGAATGAGGTAATAGTTCTATGACGACAAATTAATTTTTAAATGTTTTATTTCAATTTAATACAACGTTATCTCATTGCGCCATTGTATCAGAGCTGGGCCGGTCGACCGAAAAACCGAAAAAAATTATTCGGTCATGACCAGACCTACAGTTCTGGGCGCCAAATTATAAGATTGATGGCTTTGAAATCTTCAGAAGAGTTTTAAAGCTACTCAAGTGGAACATGTTTACTAAATATGCTAACACAGTAGTTTATATAGTTCTGAAGCTATAGTCAATAGCGTTGAAAAATATTGAAAAAGTACGTGTTTTTTCAAAATTATTGACTATAACTTCAGAACAGTATGATCTATTGTTTTGGCATATTCAGTAAACTTGTTCTCCTTGAATGGTTTTAAAAATCTTCCAAAGATTCCAAAGTAGTAGCCTACATAAAGTGCTGAGGTTATAGTCAATAATTTTGACTAATACGTTATTTTTAAATACTATTGACTCTAACTTCAGAATTATGTGAATTACTGTTTTGGTATATTACGTTAACTTGTTCTTCTTGAATAGCTCTACAACCAATCTGAACATTTCAAAGACAACACTCTTATAATTTGGCTGCCAGAAGTGTGAGTCCGGTAATCAGCGAATACATTTTTTCGGTTTTTCGGTCGACCGGCCCCCCAGCTCTGCATTGTATTTAAATGTCGAAATTATTATATTTGTAATTTATATACTCTTAAAATCGAAGAAAAAATTCCAATATTGTGACGTCACACGGGGGGAAGGGGGTAAGAACATGTAACGAGCTGTGACAAGGGGAGGGAGGGAGTATAAAAATGAAAAAAACGCGTGAAGTAATAAGCGAACGATCCCTTAGTGGTAGGGTTGAACACTAATAATTAAAAAAAGCAATGAATTGGACAGATGGCACATTGAAAGAAAAAAAAAATGGGCAAAATAACGGGAAAATTTCCTTTAATTTCCAAAAGTGCACAAAAAAAAATTTGGAAAATTTCACTGAAATTCACTGTTATACAAAAAAAAAAATCTTGCAAATCGAGATCTGCAAAATATCTTATTAGTAATTTTTGAACTGTGGAAATAACTATCATAAACATTCAATAATATAATTTCCCAAAAATAGTGCAAAAATTAGCTTATGGCTCTATTTAAACGGAAAGAATAACAAGTGTCTTCACGCCCAATTATATATTAATACATATTCACTTCGTAATATAATAAATAATTATAATAGTTATAATACTTACGCTCTCTGAAAAAATACCAAATATAAGAATATTTATTAGCATTTTTAAGATAATTTCATGTGTTACACTTTAATATAAAATTTAAACTGGTAATAATACTGGAGTTATAATGTATTAAACCAATGACATATTGAAATAATTATTTAAGCATATGCGAGAATTAAAATTCTGAATTTTAATAAACTATTATCAATATTTTATAAGTTACAGATCTACCTATACCTCGTTCAAATTATCATCATTTTCAAGGGTATTGGTATTAATTCGTAGTTAATAACTTCTGAACGGAAGGTGGCATTGAGATGATTGAGGTAGCGATAGTTTCGTCATATTAGTGGGGGTCTGTCTTGGATGATTTTTCTCTACGGCCTTCCATTTAGAAGATATCAGCCAAAACATAATACCAATACCAATACAAATAACAATAATGATATCGAATATTTTCATTCCTGGCAATACCAAAATAACATGGATTTTTTTGAATCAAATAAAAACACCAACAAAAAAATACTTATGAGAAATAATAAAATATATTTAATTAATTATATTTAGCGGCAATGTCATTAATATATGCTCTCTAAAACTTTTTTTTTTATTTTTTTTATCATTTATGTCAACCAGGCTTCTTGTGACCCAATGGTTGTAAAACTATCGGCGATAACGATACCGATTATCGTTAAAAAGTATCGTACGATAGTACGATAGTAACTCGTAAGTGTTATTTTGAAAAATAATGAAATTGATGTGGTTAAAAACATCTTTTTATCATAATTTAATTTTACGAATAATAAACAATTTTTTTTTTTTAAGTGAATTGATGACGACACTGACTTCTATATAAAATAAGAGACGAATAGTCGTGAGTCCTAAAGTAAAAAAAAATAATAAAAATGCGTTGTTTCATTCATGCAACACTTTTTATTTTATTTTTAATTAACAGACATCTTAAAAGAAAATAGAACCATCGATATCACAAAATTGACAAATAACAAAAATATATATCGCTCAGATGCATCTATGCGATGCGAGGGAGGGATATCAGGAAATCTTATGAAATATTTTTTATTTGCATATGCCATCAATTTTGATAAAATGTACTATATCAGCAATCAGCTGATGAAATTTATGATGTTCGATATCAGAAAATCATGTTGAAATTGATATAAGTTGTGCAAAACATTAGATGAGTACTTGGATGGGTGACCGCTAAACAGAACTATAAAATAAATAATTATACATTTTTTCAACATAGATAGATATACCATATCGAGACTTGGCCGATATCTGAATTTGTATCGAATTCGATGCCTATTCGATAAGTACTTGAGAGGCCAGGTGTAAAGAATATATATTTTTATAACTAAAATCGCTAATGTATTGATATCCATGGTCATTAGGGACGCGATTAAAAGAAAAAATACAAAAAATAAAAGACATAAAAATTATCAATATTTAAATTAAATGCAAAAAAAAACAATATAGAAAAGGAAAAATTAATTACAGACTTATCAAATGTGTCCTATCGGGATGGTAAAGCACAAGACTCTAAACAAAATTCCTATCTTTAAATTTCCCGAAAATGCACTACACTATATTGTGTTTGTGGTCTTCATCTTTAGCTTCATTACATATAAACATAAAAAAAAATAAAAAAAAAACTCAATTGTCCTCATGTTCTATTTTTATCATCTTTAATATATATTGTATCAGGTATATCAGGTTGGGACACAAAAACTGTTTTTTTTTTATTTAGTTCTCACTCATTTTATTTTGCTTACTAGTTTCGCCTGTCACTCGACGGCTTCATCAGACCAATGGATAAGATATCTATAATAATTCAAATAAACAATAATGTGATATACTTATAAAAAAAATACATTAAGTATTAAATAAATATATATATTTAAATATTTGTTAAATTTGTCAAAAAAAAAATCTTTTAAAAATAAAACTTTTAAAATAAATGTGTAAACTGAATTGTACAAAATAATCTATCATTTAAACATCAAATCTTAGATAATGTCTCTTCTTATTTAAATATACTTTAAAACTATTTTTCTCTTCTTCGTTTCTCAAATATAAACAATAAAGTACAAATACACCAACCGGATACGTTAAGTACTTAAAAAATATAAAAGAATCTAGATCCAGATATTCCGTATAAAATGTACAATCAACATTAACATAAACCCTTTTTTGTTATTGAAATTTTATACTATGATGATGTGATAGATTTCTTTTGTATAATATATCTATAGGCGCTAAAGCATTATTTTATCGTTGAAAATTCACAAACCGATTTTCCATTTAATTTTGCAATTCCGCGCTCAAGTTGCTATTTATATATTTATTTTATATTTAAAGTTAAGATGTGAAAACTGAGTCTTTATTTATCTTAAATTTATACATTTTAACATAATACCCGTCCACCAATTCGTTTTATGCTATACAATAATAATTATTATTATGAATAAGGAAGAATATTTCATAACGATAAATGCACAGTTATTTTATTATAGACATATCTGAAACAGAAAATCAAGTACATATATTTTCAAAAGGATGTTTTCATTTTGAAAATTAATATTTTATATCAAGATGTTGCCGCGTCGATTTTGTTTTATTTTATTTATAATATGCAAAGTGAAACGTTTATCTTTTTTCGAAAATCTCTGTTGGCTTTTTCATTGTTCATACATAATAAATAGTTATACCTACTAAAAAAAAAAACAGAAAAAAAAATATGATAAATAATATTAAATTTTCGATAAAAACACAATACTTGTTTTTAATAAATTTTCTTTAACTTTCGACAATATTATAAATTCTTTTTAATACATTTTGTTTTGATAAACATCCGCATCCGCAACTGTCTGAAATCAAAAGATTATCATGTTTATTATTATTATTTTAAAAACTCGTTCGAAATAAATAATCAGGGAAAAAGAGAAAAAAAGAAAAGAAAAGAGAAAGCTTTACTGCTAAACTTGAATCAAAGGAAAATCACAGTTAAGGATAAAAAAAAAGTTTTCCAAGCAAGTAGGTATTGTAGCTATTTTATATTAATTTACTTCATCTTATTTTACACAATCGAGAAACACAAAATGTTCGGTTTTGGAAAAGTTTTACTTTTACCATTTTTCGTCTGAGTTTTTTCTATCATTTTTTTTTTCAGTTTTTATAAAACAAAAACTCTTTTTCTCTTTATTTATAATTTATTTATTTATTATTTATAGTGTATTTATTGCTTACTGCTAGAGTTGGAATGTGTTCAGTTGATAATATTCGTTTTGAAATATTTTTTGCTGGATATTTTTAATGTTCACTATATATTATATAATACTTATATGGTATGAATTTGTGCCTGACAAAATTACCCAAAAAATTTTTAGTGTTCGATGAATCTTTTGGCACTTAATCTACAAAACGAAAAAAGGAATAAAAAAATATGCTTCTTGTTCGGATTTTTGTTAAAATCTGAGAAAAACCACTTAAAGCATGACATCATTTGTGAATTTTCCCTACAAATGCATTTTAAAATGTATCTAAAAGCTATTTTAATTTTTCGATGATTATTAAGTGAAAAGCTTCGTAAAACTACCCCTTTTTTAAATTAAAACATGTACGTCTTTGATCTATGGAAAAGTTATTGAGGGCGGAAGGACTGATAAACTGGTGTAAATAAAATAGCATAGAACTGGTTTAAAGATCGTATAATTTCTTTTCTCTAAATTACCCAGTCTTTATATATATATTTTTAAATGAAATAAGTATATAATAATGGAAAAATATAGATTCGTCTTTTTAGCTATTGTCAATACAGTAAAGGCAGAAGTGCGCACAGGGTTGGGGGAGGGGGTGTATATTATTATTTTTAGAACTTCATAAACTAATATTAAAGTTAGTTAGATAGATAGATTTTCTCAGACGAGAAATGGACCCAATTAATATTTTTAGTAAATGTATGTCTAGAAAAAAAACAAAAGATTTTTAATCGGGAATCGGTCCCTGGATCCCATGCATGTTGATACTCTATCATTTATAAAGTAAAAAGTAAAATGTAAAATCAAATAAGTTGGCTGCTTGCAAAATATGCAAAAAGAAATGTATATAATTTTTTTTTAATGGATGTCATTACTTTATGACAACTTTAACAGTAAGCGTTATTTTTTAATTAAATCTAAAACAGTCGAAAAGTGCGTGCAGATCAAATAGAAAAATTAATAGAACTCATTAAAGTTATTTATTATTTTGTTTTACGAAAATGAAGCAAATATTTTCTTTAATGATACAATCGTATAAAACTATTTTCATTTTCTATAAATATCTCTGTAACTATTGGCCTTTAGGCGGCAGGTAGATCAACCTCTGGTATTAACCCAATATTTATGCATTCGAGACGATAACATTTTTTCACACCCTCTTTAAAAGAGAAAAGACGACAACAATAATAAAAAAAACAACCCTCGTGCCGCCAAACAATAAGTTATAAACACATTTATAACAAAGCCTTAACGAATGAAGTGACAAAAGTTTCGTCAAAACTCATAAACTTCACTAAACAAAAAAAGGGTAATTTTTCTTTCAGTATAAACTACTTACACATTTTACAATAAATTTACGGGTGCCAGTTTATAATACGAGTTTTATTCAATTCGAGTATGAATACTTTTATTCGGCGGATGTGATGATGAAAAAGAAAAGAAAAACTATTTTCTCATTTTATTGTCCTTATGATTTTCTTATAAATCAAATGGAAACTGATGTAGAGTTTTTATTTTAACGACGCGCTATAAAATAAGAATATACGTGGTGGGTTTTCTCTGTTTTCTTTGTCATTGCCGTTGATTTGTTACATTGAATATTTTGCATTTGACGCATATAACATTTATATTGGTTTCAAATTCATAATATATAAGTAAATCAATTTTGAAAAAAGTATATTTTATTGTATGCAATCCATTTCAAAAATTCTAATAAAATAATATAATAAGTATACAAATATAAAATCTAGTTATTAAAAACAGTTTTCTTGTAACCCCTTTTATTTAGTTTATTTAGTTTCAGTGAAAACAAATCAATTTAAAATGAGATCGTTTCGTCAAATCAACTTTTTTTCCACTGAGATTTCAGAAGAGAAATGTTCTTAAATACCTGAAGTGAAATTTGCTTAAAAATAACTGTTTCTATGCAAACACTTCTCTTAGGGTGAAACATTTTTAGATTTAAATTCAATTTAGTTATAAGAAAATACTTAACTTATTAATACATACATATATAGAAAATAGAATATTTTTTCATTTTTGGGAGTAAAAGTGAGAAAATGCGGTTTGTATCAGACATAACTATATTCTATACGAGTAGTACTTTATTAAATTAAATTACGAAATTATTCTTTTTAAACTTTAGACTAACAAAATTGTTATAATTCAACTTTAGTAAAACTACGCGAAACTTTACTGAATTAAGTACGTTAGTATCAAAACGCAACATGTTCATTTTTTACACATTTTAAATTATGTTTGCAGTTTTGTTCATATTTTCAACCTCTGTCGAAACACGAAATATGTAAACAGTAATTCAGTATAATTAATTTCATGACAATTAATTTCCAAACATACAGAGGTTGGGATCAAAACGCAACTTGCCCATATTTGTAATTCGCATAATTAATTAAAAATTCGAAATTTTTTAATTTTTTTTATTTCTTATCATTTTCATATAATTTTTTTTACCAATTTTTGTACAAATTTTTGTACAAATTTTCAAAACTGTATGTCGAGCGGAAGTATCACTAAACACTTTTTTTTCGATTATCTCAAAATCGACTGTAATGGACATGTCGCGTTTTGATACTAAACGTACTCAATTCTACTTACGTCATTTAGTCGTTATTAAAAAAAGTTTTCGTTGCAAAAAAAAAATTACTTGGTTGTCTTAAAATTTTAATTACATGTAAAAATATTATAGAATTATTGCATATTTAAATCAAGTATAATACTTGTTGAAGAAATGCGAAAAAATTTAAAATTTTATAACAGACGATATAATTAATTTAAAATGAATGTAAAATCAATTGAGATAAACATCCAACCAACATTTAATTTCTAATACTTAAATATTCAAATTGACAGATGAATAAATATTTTTGGATCTTTAAAATCAAGATGGAAATTGGAAATGTGCTGAAACATTTTTTTTTTTTTCATGAATAAGATTATTCTCTTTTTAATTTAATTGGCGACTATTATCTACTTAATTCCATTCTTGATTTTAAATTAACCATATTTATATACTTATTTATTCATTGTTTTGGTTTTGGTTATTTAGGAAAAATAAAAAAAATAATAATAAAGAAATTACTTAAGTATCGTACATACGAGTAAGTAATATTTTAGATTTGAAGTCGTATAGCTAATTCCGGAGATTTTAAAATAAATATTAACTGAGTTATATCTTATCTAAAACTTCTTCAGATTATATTTTAAAGGATGAAATAATTACATATGCAAGGAATTATGTTTAAAAATTACTTGTATTTATTTATAGATAAATGTAGATAGTGAAGTGGTTGAGTCAATTTAAATAATATTTGCTAGTGGCCATCAATATACATATATTTATTCGATATATTTTGAATATTAATAGGGTTAAAAGTCATTATACAGGTGATTAATGAACATTTTCACTTTTGACTGACATAATGACATATTATATATGTATATATATAAAATAATAATTACATATCTATGTGCTGTTAAATATATGCAACAAACCACGTTTCTATAAAGAAGATGTACAATGTAACGCTTATGTTATTCTTATTATATGCAAAACTCAGCATAATAAACAATTATATGTTATATTTAGATGATTCACTACTGCTTTGGCAAAATGAATATGTCGAGCAAAACATTAATTGCAATTAGTGGAATGATAAATTGATTTTTGACAGAATGACAGTATGGCTATGACTTTCAGGTTTGTCTTTAATCACCTTAAATATGCCTTTAAAAATGGGTTACTCGTAAGTTTATCACATATTGGTTATTTGCTACGTTTGCTTATAAATTTCCATCAATTTTCTAAACTGAAAACATTCAAATAAATAAGTGACATATACATTATACATTTCTATATAATATACCAGCACTAATCTATCCATAAATATTTTAAACATTGAGTATTGATGATGACTTCATTAATATAAATATCTACTATATTAATATAGCTACAAGTTAACTGCTAAGTAATAATACGATACATAAAATATGAATTGTATATATTTTCTAATTTGTATATAAGACTTTATATTCACAACGCTCAATATCGCACCCCTTTTAATAATTTTATCTTAACAACAGGAAATCTTCCTAATCTACAATTTCTTTCAAAAAAAAGGATAACACAGAGATAGAGAGAGAGAAAGATGGTTGATGTATAAATTGTTGAGTATATCCGCACATATAAGATATAACCAATGTTTATTATTATTATTATTATTATTGTGCGAAGCTAAGGAAAACTTAATGATGCATATACAAATGGATGAAGGAAAACTGAACTTTGTTTTGTTTGTTGCAAGTAAAAGTTTATAATATTACATTATGGATGTATAATGCTTTGTGTCTTTTGCATAATAGTTTTGTACGTACAGCGCCGGATCTAGCCTAAAATCAAGAGTACTCTAAATTGAAAAATGTCGGCCCATTATAGAATACCATTTCATTAAATTTCATTTAAAAAATTTGTTTAAAAAATAAAAAAAAAACTCATGATTGCAAACAGTTAAAATCTGCTCTTCAGCTGCTAGCTTATCTAAAAGTTTATCTTTAAAAATTAAATTTAAAAGGATTTATACATTATTGTCTAAAAGAATATTATTTTATTATTAAAAATAGATACTTATATCATAAATAAAATATATGAAACTAGAAAAAAGGGATATGTTATTAGTTTTATCGTATTATTGGTTTTCTTTTTGTTCTTTTTCGTTGTGTTCGCCGTACTCAATCGAGTACATGAAGTAAGCCTTAGTTCGGCGCTGTGTACGTATAATATAACATATTGTTGGCTGGCTCGTACTGTACAATGTGTACCATCCTTAAAACTCGTATGGTTTGTGTTTTGAGACACATTTAATAACTTTTCATGCGTTTTGTTTAAATAATATCCATTTTCCTGTTGATGGATTGAATAAATGTTAAGATTAATGCAGAGATTTGTTTGCATATTAAAATTATTTCTATTTGATTTTGAATTGTAGATTCAAGAAGCTATAATTATTTATAAGTATATGCGCAATTCATTTTTGTAAATTTCAGATCCTATCCTATACCATAAATTTTCTTTTTATTTCTCGATTTCATTTTGCAGTGAAATATGCTCAATACTCAATATTCATAATTTCAATGAAAAACTACTAACATGTAATTAAAATAGAACACATAACTTTTCTCTTTCTAATTAGTTTCAAACTAATATATGAACTGTAATAAATTTACGCACAGTTGATGCAAGACGTTACCTATTTAAAACTAAATATTAAATTTAAAACTTATGTTAATTATTTAAATTGGTTACGTGAGAAAATTTTGCATTTAGCCTATGATTTTTATATGAATTCAAGTTATGTCATAATTTTAAATTCTAATTAAACATTCTTAAACTACTGTTTAATGAATAATAATTTCAAATAAACACAGAGAATTTAACATTTCTCTATACAGCCATCATAATCGTAACTATAGTATAAGTATTCATTATTTTATGTTATTAAAACTTAATCTGAGAGAATAATTCACAATTTATAGCTGTAAATGGGTATGAGTTAGTTTTTCTAAATGGTTATCTTCTAATTTCTGGTACATTCATAATAATTTGTATGCAAAGTAAATTAGTATAAAATGAAAACCACACGCTTACCACAAAATGTAATAATAGTTTTGCTTTACCATCAAATACATCTATCGGTGTCTATATAATAGAAAATCAAATAATACATAGTTTACCACTCTTGGGAAATTGTTCATTTCTTATACATAAATTTCATACACGTATTTTGCACACATTAATTCCATTTCCGTTTCAACATTATAATATTATTATACATATTAGAGATAATAGTTTTAAATATGAATAACTTGCATTCACGATGCGTATTTACTTAAATATAGATCATGGTTTTGTTTGATGTGTGACATCGCAAATAGTTTGTCTTTATTGTTTTAAATTGAATAGGGATTTTCTATGTTTAAAGTCCATTTCATATTATATTCTTTTAAACAGAAAAGATGAAATGAACGTTTTCGGAAACTTCCATTTCCTTTTGCATCATTTCATTTCAAATAAGTTATATTATTGAATAGATGAACTTTGTCTGACTCTCGTAAGTTTACAAGTTGTCTCATATATATGTTATAAGTATTTATTATCATCAGTATAAAGTATAAAGGTACCAATACGGTATAATGTTGTAAGTAAAACAAAAGTTTTTCACTTTTCCGTTGTTGTTGTTTTTGCTTGTTAAATCTGTTTTAAATTTTCTAAATGAAATAAGTAAATGCACTATACGTTAAACTCAAGAGTTTTGTAACTATTAGATTGGGTGTGTTGAATGTTCATTGTTCATTGTACATATTACGTATTCGCCTACCTCTAATTTTCTTCATTCTTCATTGAATAAATTTTTCTTTTGTGTTTGCAACAACGAATTTTCAAGAAACAAAAAAAAAAAAATGTAAATAAAAAATAAATAAAATAAACTTTTAAAGTTTCTGCTAACAGAATGTCCTATGGGATATGTCAAATGCTAAATGGTTTTATATCGATCAGAAAGCTTCACATGACGTCTTTTATATACGTAAATAAAAGTGTGCTAAGAACTATAAGATAAAATCTATATAATTCCAGTATATGTGGAGAATTATGTTGGTAAAATGGATATTTATTGTAAGGGGTCAATATCATATAATCAATCAAAGCAATGTGTGTTGGCATTTAGAATTTGCACTCATTGAAATTATAATTACGTGAACAGTGATATGAGTTCTATATAAAATTTAATTTTAGTATTTTATATTAAAAAAATTATAAAATCGTTAATGCGATCGTACCAACTTCAATTCATACAATATATATACAATGAAACCCCATACAACCCTTAGCAAACAAAACCAAACTGCTTTACCTTTTTATTTTTAACTCTCTTTGTATTCATTACTGTTTTCAAAAATCCCATAAAGTTGTTTACATTTTATTTTAATTTTTTCTTCTTTATTTTTATATAAATATATATTTCGTTTTCTCTGA
The DNA here is from genome assembly GCA_011634745.2 of Catotricha subobsoleta. Taxonomy (NCBI): domain Eukaryota; kingdom Metazoa; phylum Arthropoda; class Insecta; order Diptera; family Cecidomyiidae; genus Catotricha; species Catotricha subobsoleta. The sequence goes on from JAABKK020013059.1 coordinate 12,258, forward strand.
AAATGATGATGATTTCTGTAATACAGAAAGAAAAAAAACCAAATGATAGACGTTTTTCATCCTCTTTCATATATAAATATAAATATATATACATTTAATTTTATGTGGATATAAATTCATATAGAAATTTTTATATTTCTATAAATACATAAATATTTTAAAAGTCTTTTCTCCAGATCCACTTAAATGAACAAAATATTAAAAAAAAAAATTAAAGAAGAAAGAATTTGGAAAGCTATATGAAAAGGATGTGCTATTTGTTTTCTAACAAATATTTATAATGTATTCAATAGCAGAATTGATTTATATTTTAACTGTGGCATTATTATGGGGGAGAGACATTGAATCATATCGTATTACGAGTAACGACATGAATAATATGTGCATTGCAAGAAAAAAATAAAGTAAAAAATAAAACAAAATTTATTAAAATTGTCTGATGTTTGATGAAAGTAACGAATCTTAAATTTGTTGCTATTAAATTTCCTTTGGTGTAGTTATTTCAAAAATGATATTACATTACATAAACATTTTAAATATCGATTCAATATAATAAGACATTTAAGATATTTAATAAAACTTTACCATATTTCTCTTCTACAAATATTTATCATTAACCAAAATACTTTTAACAACAGAATGTTATTTATATGTATAACATATAGCTAGTACATATAATAATATTCGCTTTCGTTATTACATTACATTATATTAAAAATGTTCGACATCTTTCTTTATATTGCTAAATCCAAAGAATTATTAAATACATGATTTTTATAAGAACAGATTATATTTTGTCGTTTTCATTCTACGTATTTTACATTTTCATCTTCAAAAACAGTCATAGACCGATACGGATAGAGGAAAAAAGTTAAAAAAATATCAATAAATCACGGAAATCACATAGGGACGACCACTAAGTATTTCATTTGATTACGATGTAATTAAAACGCTATCTTCTATTATAACTCTGAAAAATTTCACATTGCAAATCCACAAATCTAATTTTAAAAATCAATTTAATTATTGCCTTGCACAAAGTCAATATTATTCAACTTAATTTAGCCAGCAATAAAACTTTAATTCACTCAACCATATATAGAATTTTATAATTTCGGAATCAAATCAACATATTTTTATATAAGTTCAATTCAAGTCAGTACCTATTTCAACATAAAGGATCATTTTAAATTTAAAGCTTTAGTAGTTAAACAAAGTTTATACGATTTAATTTTAAACGAACACTACGACGAACATTACCAATTAGGTTATATCAATGTGATTATACAACTTTAACTATAGAATATGCAGTAAACTGTAGAGATTAAAAAAAAAAACACATTGCATTAAAAAAAAAGTTAACTCGTATTTATTTACCGCATGTTGTTAAAGCACATCGAAATAAGATTCAGATTTTGAGTAGTAAGTATTGTATGCGCGAAGTTCAAGTAAAGCATCCTGTTTAATTTGCCATTACATTTTTACGGGAAAACTGGTGGCGCTTATATATAATTTAAGCCATACAATTTTAAGTCTAATATTAAAATATACGAAACGAAATTCTCTGTTTGTTTAATAGGTTTGTATAAACATTATAAAATATAAGTTTCAAATAGAATAAAAGGGTTAAATGTAATTTGAACAGTTATGGGTTATTTAATTGGCCACGAATATATTGTGGAAATATACGAGAGGCTTTAAGTTTTATTGTGTGTAAGTATCTGGGAAATGTGAAAAGGGACATTCGGCACAAATTTATTTTTGAAAATTATGCTTACCTAATTTAAAAAATTAACTAATTTTCAAATAATCTTTATTTCATATAAATGGCAATAGATTTAAATGGTGTGTAAATTGAATATTCTTATTATTTAAGTTCTGTGATTGGTTCTTTTAACTAATTTCAATAACCAAACAAAAAAAAAGTAATTATTGTTTTTTGAGATAAATTATTGCTATTGTTCTAATTTTACATATCTACTCGTAAATTAAATTTTCCAAAAGTTTTTTTGCTTTTTATACCAACAATCACAAGTTACCTGTAGCTTTTTTCTATTTTCTACATTTAAGACAATTTTGATATTTTAATATAAATTGTTCTGTATAATAATCAGCGATGTGATTTGTCAAATGAATTTTCAAACATTTTTCTAAATCTGAATTGTTTTTCATTTTATGTTGTAAATATAGTTTGACCATCATTTCATAAGTAATATTATTATGAACTAGAACTATGGAATATTCTATAAAATTATTTATTAGAACGTTTGTCGAAATGAAATTATTTTTGGAGCAAAACAAAAATTTCAAATGTTCAATATATTACATTTTTGTGTGAAATAAACCATTTTCTTTTCATTTTGCATACCACACTTGCAGACATAATTTTTATTTTAATATCGTAAATTTAGTTGTAAGTGTAAAAATTGGGTACTTAGCCAACATATTATTTGAAATTTTAGAATGTTATAAAATGAAAAATTATTATTTAAATATGTGAGTGAACCTATTTTTCTGTCCATTTTCCGTCTGCCTGTCTGTCTGTCTATCTATTTTACACTTAGATCTTTCATATGGTTACACATTGTATCGTACACATTAAATATAAAGTTATAAGCAATTCTTACGGGATTTGGGATTAAAAACAAACACTTCGCTTTTATACGACAGGGCCATTCAAAATTCATTCGTATATTTTCAGAAAAACAGCAAAAAAATAAAAATATATGATATTTTATTATTTATCATTTCAGTAAATTTTATTTCATTCAAAATATATTATGAAGGAAACATTCCCTGCAGTTGTGTGTTATATGAACTATATATAATTTTATATATTATAACCGTCCAAACATCATGTCCACAAACTCGAAACATTTTCACGAAAATTCCCTAAAGAATTTTGTTGATGCTCTATGTTTTTGGTGGGTACGAGTATACCTATACGATAGAGGTTTTACATCATTTCATCTCACTACAACATTTATAATATAAATTTGGTATTGTAGACCATTACTATTGAGGATGAATGAAGAAGAATATATAATACATATAACAACAAGTAACTACTAACGGTAGATATATAAATATCAGGACATATATAAATAATTCATCAAAACACGCAAAACGAAACCGTAACATTACTCTACCGAATAAGAGGATGTTAACTGATATGTGAATTACATTCTGTGGGTTTTAGTTGGGGTTCATAGTTTCGTATAGTCTTCGTCTATATCCTCATATTATATTACATATATGTACATGTACAATGTACATGTAGGTATAATAAAAATGAATCTGTGTAGTTCTTCGTCTGATGTTTGTTACATATTGTTATATTCAACTATTTCTCCCATTCTAAGTGTAGTTATACATCAGAGATTCACTCGCTGGCTGCTACAAACCGACACTATTTTATAAATGAAATAAACGAATATTCACCTTATATCCTGCATATTTCTTACATTGCATACGGTTCAGAGTTAAATTTATTTACATAGTGATATGCATAGGTAAGTTGTATATAATCTCTACTGTATTGAATATATACACAAAACATTGTACACACCGAAATATCCAATTTAATATGTTATGGTGAAGACAAACATATCAGAGTCAAATGAAATATCATAAAATGTTTGCGTATGAATTTTATCTTCTGGTTGGTAAAATTAAAAGCAATTAAATTTACTTTACGCAAAATGTAAATTGCTTTTACTGCAATTAGGGTGTAAATTCAATGCCAATCAATGTATCGCACTTAAGAAAAAATATTTGATGAGAACGTAAACTTCTTCTTTTTTTAATGGACTATTACTAATTTCTGTTTATATTACACGTGATGCATTTAAAATAATAAATGTATGAGCTATGTTCAAAATAAAATACTAATGATTTTCATTTGTTCTTGAATGTGTATTGCTTTTACAATGGATATTATTATCGTAAAATTGAAATGAATGTAAATACATATAAAAGGGGAGGATTACCTTCGCCCCCTGTGTATTATTCAAAACAATTTTCGTATCTCGATTTTGGACAAAATTGTATCTGTTTTCTGTTTTTGAACTGGAAATATTATTTCAAATTTCAGAAAATTATTCTACCTCCCAACTAACATCAGAAGTGCTAGCTCTAAGTAAATGACGAATTTAATAGGATGTAGATTTACTAGTTTATGCCCTTATTTGCGTCGTTAAATTCTTCCCGTCTAATTGGCAACAATTTTAAGTCGTAATGTCCGATTACAATTTTTAGTAACTTCAAAACCGTCGTCTAAGATGGTATATACAAGGTCGTGAAATAAGGCACTAACTATCTATTTTCGTTCGTTAAAAGTTGTGAAAAGTAGTATTAGTTGCATAATTGACAACCCATATTTGCCCCAGTAGGTAATGACTTTGAATACACTGAAATAGTCGCCAACTCAACGGTACGACTTAAAAAACTTTCCAATTAGATGTCAAATTAAAACTTTTCGACCAATTAGACGTAAATTATACGCCACAAGACTTATTTAAATAAATCACGCCTTAGTCGCCAATTGAGAAACTCGGGGAAATCCACCATATTTAATAGAAATTATAAACAGCCATGACAGAAAAAAATGTAGCAATTTTTTTGAAGAATGCATATTTCAATATTGAAAAAATCTATTAAATAGAATAAAAATAATTTTAGCATTTTGTAGATACTAATAAAAAATCAATAAAATGTTATTAATTAAATAATAATCTTAAATAATTAGTATTTTAAAGACTAACTGCAGTTTTTCGAAGTAACTACATCATTTTATTTATTTACTGATAATATTAATTTCCATTAATATTTTGTGCATACGAAATGCGAAAATATGATATCAAAATGTAAATATAGATATCTCATTATTTACATTTCCTATAATCATATTGTGATTTGCCATTCATTTTAGTTTACTTATTGATGTATTGGTAGATGGTATTAAACTTAAATAAAATACATTTTTATTTAATACAGTACGGCTTAGGGTGAAGTGAATTTTTTTTTTTTAATATTAAAAAGGAGGGGTATGTAAAAGTTGTAAAATGGGTTTGAATGAATGCAGAATTTTGTTGGGAATTTTAAGTTAAGTTTTTCTACTCCTACCAACAGGTTATTCTTGCTCGGAATGAATTTCTGGTATAACTTTTTACAGAATGCTTCAATTTTGAGAAAATTTTGCATACGACTCAGACGTAACTTGCTCTACCAACGGCTTCATACAAGTTATCTTTTTTAACGAACCGTTTAGCTGCTATTTACTGTAAGCAAAGTTTTTAGTTAATTGCTTGATTGCTCGCTATTTACGGTGCTTACAGTAATAGCAGCTAAACGGTTCGTTAAAAAAGATAGCTTGTATGAAGCCGTTGGTAGAGCAAGTCACGTCTGAGTCGTATGCAAAATTTGATCAAAATTGAAGCATTCTGTAAAAAGTTATACCAACGACTTGATTTTTTGTATAAAAACGAGAGAAAAACAAAAAATGTATAGGAAATTGCACACATCTACTTAAACAAGCGATCAATTTGAATATATTTTCATATACATGAATTCTTGAAGTCACTGTACTAAATTAAGCACTGTTCAATCCTAAAAGTTGTTTACTTTCAAAAATTTGGTATATATCAAAATTACCAAAATGCACCATTTGGCATTATTTTCATACAAAAAATCAATTCGTTGGTAAGAGTACAAGAAATTGACTTAAAATTCCCAAAAAAAATTGCGTTCATTTAAACCAATTTCACAACTTTCCCATACCCCTCCTTTTTGGTTTTAAAAAAAAAGGTAAATTTTCTTCATCCTAACGTTTATGCCGCTGCGACAGTATGATAGATATTTCTGTCGCACGGCGTATGATTAAACTAATTTTAAGGAACTAAAATATAAAAAAGAAATATACCATATTGTTAGTTTGGCCTATCTTCTTACAACATATTAAAATTTATCTAATTTCGTAGGATGCTTTTTCGAAATAATCAGAAAACAGGCAAAAACTATATCTTCATTATATAATTAAAAAAAAAAAAAAATAATTCAAATAATTTCAATCTTCTCGAAGTGGGAGTTCAAATTTGCCTTATCTGAATTTTATCGATTTTAAATGTTTTTTTATAATACCTACAAATATTATTTAAAAATTAGTCATTATATGATAAAACATAAATAAAAGATGAGCTGACTGGACGGGTTCGTATGAATACATATTAGCACACAAAATAAATTGTCGGCCACATTACATGATATCAAAAAAGATTTACTTGATTATTTCTGTTTTACTTGACCGAACTAGAGGGACATCAACACAATATGTGAATGTGATACACAGCCACTTTAATAATATATTGTACAAAAGTATATATGCATGTAGGTATATTATATATATAACTTCGTGTATTTATGAATAATAAATATCTTGTTCAAACATGTTCTATCTTCTATATTTAAACAATGTGTTAATTTAATAATATGACAATTTCGCATTAAATATACCCAGCCATAAATATTATATAATAATATTATGTGTTTGGTGCGTTGTACTCGTATTAATATTATGAACACTTTACAGTAGATACACAATGAGTGTAGTTGATACTTTTCTATAAAGCATTAGAGGGCTATGAATTATTATGATATGGAGCAAATTGAATTTATCCAAGCATGCATTTTAACCCACAGAAAAGTAAACATTATAAATTAAATAATGTACCTACCTGATATTTTATGTATAGAAGAACACAGATCGAGTCAGTTGTTAATATGATATGCTTTATTATTAACAACATGATATATTTGTAAACCATTATAAAGCTTTTATTTGATACACATTTAATATTAAACTTTTCACAAACGAATTTCAAAATGACTCTGGACAAATATTTCTTATAAATGAAATTTTCTCTTTACGAAACAAATGTACTTTTCATGGAAAAGAATATAGTCCATTGCTCATTCCATTGAATATTACATACAAATTTCGTAGCTCAGGGGGGACGTTTTTTATGAATCCGCCCTAATTAAAAATAAAAATAATAGATTTTTTTTTTCATGATCCCGACTCTTCTGTGTTATCCTGGATTTATGTGGCTATTTCTTTTTCGCTGCTCACTCCAAGACAACCCAGAATTAGGTGGTTTTTGTTAATAGGAAAATATGAAAATAAGTCTTTGTCAGGTTTACAGATACCTATTGAAGACTAGAAAGTAAATGAAATTATATACGAAATAGTGATGAAAAGTTTCTCCTTGCGTTTTCGACCATATTTTTGATACGAGGCGGAGGTTATATATTATGAAATTTTGAATGAATTATGATATGAGTAAGGATGATAATGATGTTGATCCATTTTTGTCTGAGTTTGATTTCTTTACACAACCCAAAACTAAATAGAGTGGAACTCATTCAGATTTATTTATTTAGACAAACCTAAACATATACACATTACACATATATCTCCTTTTAGCGTTTAACTGTACTTACTTGCATTATGCATAACTGAATATTACTCTTTTTCATACTATTACGCTAAATATAGCAATTAGGATTTGTGACGTCTTCCTGAACTGGTCTATTACTACTTTATCTTGAATATTTTAGTTTATATTTTAGTTAACTCTTATTGGCAGTTAAACCGACTAAGCCCCCGTTTGCCACATTTATTAATCAATCAATACCAATATATAAAATCAATAAAAATGTATTTATAATTTATCTAAGTTTTATTTGGAATGCTAATATGCTTCTTAGTTTTGTAAATTACTTTGTTAATTACTTTCAGCGTGACCTGCTACTTACTCGTAAATCAAGCACTATTAATGTATTAATTATTTTATATACAGATTCAACCATACAAATAATCAGACACTCAAATAAGTATGGGCTTGGAAAACCTTTATTTTAAAAATATAGATTCTTAATTTTTTACTGATTCTATGAAGAGTGATCACTTCAGTATAGTAATTGTATATAAAGACAGACGCGTTAGAACAATATTTTAGAATCCATGAAACAAAGCATACAATGCATTCAGATTAAATTATCGCCAAAGAACCGAAAAAATAAAGGTTCCTTATTTCGGTTCTTTGGCGATAATTCATTCTAAATGCCCTGATAAGTATCTAAATTATTTACGTATTTGAATAAATAAATTTACGAAATTACTACACTAAAATTAAATTTAAACAAAAGCTATTATTATTTATAAATGATACCCGCGACCATAGATGCACACGATTTTGATTTGAAAAATTAAGATAGGGTAACTTTTTTTTTCTCATCGATGAATGAAAAAAAAAAAAAGGTCTTCAGTGTTTAAATACCGCGGAGAAAACCGCGCTGTGTGCAACTCGTATTTTGGAAAAGTGAAAAAGGATAATATTTTCCCAAATTCTTCCAAAACACCGCGAAAAAAACCGCGCTGTATGCAAATCGTATTTTAGAAATCGAGATAGGGTAATTCTGAAATCGAAGTAGGGTAATTTTTTCAAACCTAAAAAAGATACTATTTTGTTCAAAATCGAGGTAGGGTAGTTCACTGAAACTTAAAAAACATACTATTTTCTGTTCAAAAACTTAAAAAAGATACTATTTTCGGCAAAATCGACATAGGGTAATATAAAATTAAAAAACTGCTTAAGCCGACTTATAGGAAATCTACCCCAATGAATGCATTTTTGATACTCTCGATATTCTCAGACATCCGTCTAATGGCGCTGTAGTACATTTTTTTCAATTTTCTGAAAATTTTGTACTACAGCACCTTGAGCCTGAGAACATCGAGAATATCAAAAATGCATTCCTTGGGGTCGGCTTAAGCAGTTTTTTTAATTTTCGAACAAAATTCCGAGATATATATGGCATAAACAGTTTGTTTGTCATACAGCATCTATGCGGCGGCTTCAACCGCGAAGTGGCCTATAAGCAAGCCGATTCTCACATGTGTAACACGTGCAGAGATAAGTATTTTCCCAAACGTTGGTAATTTTAGTTTGACCGCGATCCCAAATTAATTTAATATCTAAAATTAGAACGAAAGTTTTTAGAAAGTGTAATTCTACAAAAAGTTCCTTACAACCAACATTCTAATAGGCCTAAAATGATTTATTGGTTTGGAAAATCTTAATTTCCATGCGATTCACGAATTTTCAGATTTTCAAAAAAACCACCATCGTATTTTGGCGTCCAATTTTACTGATAGGCTCTTAACATATATTAAAGAATTGTGATAAGACATTTTTAAAAATCAAATCCTTATCAAAATCTTCTAGAGGCCAATTCCACGGAATTTTTTTTATTTTTATTTAACTTTATATCTTCAATATTGCTTAATGCCATCCCAACTATATTTTTTTGCATGAGGTCGTCATGATACATTATTTAAATATTAAAGAAAAAAATTATGTTGATGTTTACAGTAAATAGAATTATGCAACTACATATCAACATATTTTGTTCTGTCATTATTTTTTTTTGCTTCACTTTTTTATTCACATATACACGAAGTTCGACATCTAGTACATATATAT